>JAJJMF010030047.1:89264-151764 GCA_022058775.1 Vitis hybrid cultivar | reverse complement strand
TGGAGAAGCCAAAAAGTTTGGTTAGATAGGGTGTGGGGCAAATTATCTATCTACACTATAATGAATCATTCATAAATTTGAAGAATATGATATCCTCCTTATCATTTAAGGAACTAATTAATTAGCATTGATATATATATATATATATATATATAGTACATGAAAATATCAAATTAAATGATCAACCTTCCAAAAATGTTGACAAATAAAAAACATCAAAAAAGAATTTAAAAATGAAGAATATGACTTATTTTTCTAATCTCTGTAAAGATTAAATAATTTAAAACTGCATAGTTTGTAACTAATTTTGTTGTACTTAATTTTTATTTTTTTCTATAGTACACCAAACATAGCATAAGTATTTTTTAAGGAAAGAAGAAAAGGAGTAGTGAAAGGAAGAATTCATCAGGAAATTTTAAGGGTTTCCTTTTTCTTTGACATCTCCATGAAACAAACACATCATGGTTTATATGGCGTTTGAAGCCAATTGATAAGATCTAAGGCATGAATGTGAGGGTAAAGAGTTGCAGGAATTCTAGAAAACGAGTGGCTGGGATTCCTTAAGAGTGATTAATTTAAGCCTTGAGATGCTTAGATAAATGCTTAAGGGAGGTAAGAGGTCCGAGTTAAGAAAATAGAGTTCTAAACTAGAAAAAACAGAGGAAAGACAGTGGATTTCTTTGTAGGAAAAAAATGGTAACAGTAAAGCAGAAAATTAATGGGGTATAAGTATGGAACTTGTCTACTTAAGACACAATTTCTTTAATTACATTTAGATATAAGCATGACATTATGTTTTAATAGGTTAGTTAGTTGGTTCACCTTAGGTACAATCTTAGTGAACCTTGGGTACTCTACCTTAGTGAACCTTGGATACTACCCATTCTAGGGAACGTATATATTTAATATATTTATTGTAATTTTAGTAATTTCTAGTGAAATTATAGCAAGAAATTACTTATCCACAATGGAGGATGATGACATGTAGACATTCTGGGGGAAGAAAACCTAACAAAATGCAAGACACATGCATGCTAGGGGTAGGGTTGTGCGTTGTATGTCATGCCCTTCCCCATAAAGCAGATGGCACGGGGCCCCCCCCCCCCCCTGGAAAAGCTACAAGGCTGCACCATCATCCCCTTGCCTTGGACAAGCCATTGCTGCACCCCCTTGCTAGGGTGTGCATTGACACCTTCTCTTGAGCAGTTGTTTGATCATTCTGGAGTAGTTATAATCTAGTTCTATGCTCATAGAATATTCAATCAAGTATAAACATTTACTTTTGAGGAGCTTGGAAGGAGAAGGGATTCAATTTTGGTCACCTAGGAGAGGAGAGGTCGAAGGTTAAAGTTTGTTAGAAACATGAGATTTTACAAACACTTGAATATTGGGTATTTGATGTTTTGATATCATGTTTGGCTAGATTTTTAATTAGGGTAAAAGGGTTTGGTTGGGATTCTTTTGGGTTGGATTTCCTGCCCTTATTGATATTTAATAAGCCATTGGATCAAACATCTCAATGATCAAAAAGTCACTAAATTGATTTGCAAGTTGTTGATTACTTGTATAGAGGTGCTTAAGCTAGGACTTTTGACTTACAATCCTAGCTTGATTTAGCAAATTTGGCAAAATTAATTAAGGGCTTTTCATTAATTCTTAGCTTTCCACTTATTTATTTTTAAATCCAATTATTCAAGTAGTTTAGAACCCTACGAGTGATTTTGAAAATGGTTTTTTGTTTTAAAATAAAAAATAATTATTTTTAAAAATTCATGATATTGTTTAATCATTGTTCTCGGGAAACATTTTTTAGAAACAAAATAAAATAGACAACATTTTTCTGAGAACAAATTAAAGATATTTCTATAAATTTTTAAGAATGAAAGGAAAATATAAAGAAAAAAATTATAAAAAGCAAAGAAACGAAGAACACTATCTTTCTCCTTTCATTCTCTTTCCACAACCCAATATTGATATAAAATTATTTTAAATATTACACATGTTTTTGCTTAATTTTCTTCGACTTCTTTAAAAAATTTCATCAAAGTTTTAATCTATACTTGATACATAACATTCATTAATTTTTAAAAATAGTTTAAAATTAAAAAATTTATTTAATCATTACTAGAAAATTGTGGAACTCAATAATATCATGAAATCATAGGCCAAAATTCATTTCGAATGACTTGAGTAATTTTTGCTTTCCATATAATCATATTTTTTTAATTTATTAAACAAATAAAATCCAAATCAAATAAGAATCAATGAGTTTAGTGATTTTTAAAAATAATTTGAAATCATGTTCCAATGAACAGAAGAAAATTATTGACATAAAGTGATTTAGAGTACGTTTGATAATGATTTTAGAAAGTATTTTTAGATTTTTTAGTACTTGAATAATAAAAAAATTTAGTGTTAGAAAAGCTAAAACCACCGTTTCTAAAAACACTGTCAAACAAATTTTAAAAATAACTCTATTTATTCTTTTCGACATATAACTTCAAGTCAAATAAGGCTTCAATCTCTTAAGAGCTAATTAGCTGGAGAATTGAGTTGTGGAAGATCCAATTGTGATTTGACACGACTTGCCAGAGAAGCAGTAAGCAGCAGATCAGAGGATGTGGCGATGGTGAAACAATCATTGGCTGCTGCATTATCCCTAAATATAGCTTTTCATTTCTTTCAATCTCTATTTTATTTCTAGGATACATGAAGTTTTGTTTTGAGACAACTGCGATTTGCATGGTTGAATTGTATAAATAGAATCCAAATGATGAATATGTATGTGTTTAAGTGCTTGGTTGACTCAATCGGAGGACCTGGATCTAAATCAAAATTTTCGGCTTGTGATTCAATTTCTATCAAAAGAAGCCTCTCCAGCTTAGAATTTACACTCTTTTTAAGTCATGGGTAATTGAAGGGGGGGCTCATAGTCCAAGATCCACCTCAAACCTGTGGGAAATTTGCATGTTGAGACTTCTGAATTTCAATTTTATTTTTATTAATAGGATGTTTATATACATTAATTAGCTTTAAGGTATTCCAATTTCAAAATGAGGACCGATAAGAAGGATTTGACTGTAAATGTACTACGTACATACATCGCTGCTGACTCTGAGGAAATTAACTTTGCTTCTTTTTTCCCGCAAGAATTGGTTGAATCTGCAATCGCCTTTTGAAAGCCTCGTTGAAAAGAAAACGAGTTTGGAAGGCTGCTATAATTGGCATCCAGGCAAGACAAGCTATGGGTGCAAAAAGAACTGCACCCATTCCATAGTCATAAGCTTGAGCAAGCACCCTCGTCAACTCCCACAATCCAGTATCCTGTATCTTGGGCCTCACAGCTTGTGCAATCTGAACAAACCCAAATATCAGTAAGAGATTCTTAAGAGGAAGAGAGAGAGAGAGAGATAAACTTAATTACCAGTATCAAACCCCACCCAGTGGGCAAAAATGCTAGACAGCAGACAAGCAAGTCCATCAAAGATAGTTGGCAGATGCCAGAGAGAGAAATTATAGTAGCAAGAACACCCAAGAAAAGGCATGCTTTAAATAGCCTGAATATGAGGTGATAACTAGCACTGAACTGTTGTCTTCCCAATTTCACTGCCTGTATAACATGTTGAGATCATGTTAGTATGCTACTAATCAAAACACTGACAACACCAAGCCGCATTCTGTGACAGGAAAAACCCAGATAAAATCATATGACTGATATGCAGAAGAGATGTCGAAAGAATGCTCCCCAACCCCAAATGTGATCAAAGAGACTCAGATTGATTTTAACAAGCAAAGGATGCATGAGAGCGGTATTTGATTTGAACAGTCACAAGCAAGAAGATAGCCAATGACGATACTTTTCTGGATAACATTCAGATGTGGCATCAAGCAATATATGCATATGCAAGAGGTGCCTATAGTGAAGGAACCAGTGCTTCAGGGAAAGAATTTGGCAGGTATAACTTAAGACAGACTACTATCCCATATTCCCACTTGCTTGGGCACCAAAAAAGGTCTGCATTAAATTAAGCAAAGGACTATCAAAATATAATTATCAAACAACCTAATAAGGTATAAACACAACCAATATATGGAACCTCACAAAGATGAAAGGACTTGATACTCAAGAGAAGATGTTTTTAACTCTATATGGACCATCATCCAGCAACCGAGCATGAGGATACGTGTTGGATTTGGGTTAGGAATAAGATAATATCCATAAAAGCACAGGTGAGTGCTGCATCGAGTTAATGGGATATCTGACAAGCTGGTTTCATACTGTCAGATTTTCTTCCCAATCCTAAAATTTTTTGGGAGAGTGTAGCTAAAGGGACAGTGAGTAGAGTCAATAGTCCATTCAGAAATGGGTACTCTATGACAAGGAAGACACTACAACATGAGAAGCCATTGGAGCAAACTAGAAAATGTTTCCAAACATATCTATACTTCAAAAGTTCCCCTTTATTTTAAATAGAAAATTGGATTGTTAAAAGTTAATTTACCAAAATATACAAAAACATAACCTTTATTACTAAATCTGTGCTGTCTCGGGCAAAGCATATCAAAGATAATCACTAAAAACCTGGTTAATATATGGCCAGCATCGTCACCACTTCATGGCTATTGCTCCCATCACTTGTTTAAATTGCTATTATGTAAGGTCCTAGGTGTTTGAAAATTTCAAAATAAAGCATTAGAGTTACAATTGGAGGATTGCATTTGTCTCCTTCAAATGATCTCCTGTGTGCCTTATGCAGTATTTTTTGTGTTTCTTTTTCTTTTTTTTCGGTATGATTACCATTCTTTGAATTTGATGGTATTGGTAGACATCCTGTGAAAGTTATTGGGCTGTCCATATGGGATTGAGTTTCAACTGATGTGTTGTTAACTGTCTACCTTAAGACACAAATTAGCCCAACAAAATGATTTAACTGTGGTCTTATTCAACTTTTGAACCTTTGTTAACTTTGAGCAACATTCATATACCTAAGTTCATACTATGCATTAAGGTCAATGAAGCATATAAACAAATAATCCAAGATAAAAGAATGGGTGGGAATTTACCTGGACTAAGAGGAAAATTGCAAAAATCACGACCCATGAAAGCACATAGACCAGAAAATTTTTGTTGTCTTGTGAGATGTCAAGGTGATAGACCAGACCATACTGATAAATAAAAAACCGAAGAGAAAGAAGTATCTCAATCAATCTAGCGATCAATCCTGAATGACGGAGATGGGCTTGCTCGTCGTTCCACCATGATTCCCAGCTTTTGTCCTGCTGAATTCCTATACCGCCTTGCTGCTTTATCCACTTGTTCCAATCTTTCCAGTCATCTACTATATTGCCCCAGTTGAATCCAGAAGGATTAAACAGAAATGGTGCAAACAGCCACGTGATGGACATGAACCAGATGGAATAAGTGATTAGAACATAAGCCATACTGCTTTGGTATGACCGCCTAAACAAATCATAAACAATCAACAGGAGTAGTAGTTCAAATCCTTTCACAAAGTGGCTTCGTGAATATAGTCTATAATTCTCTGTGAAACTGGCATGAAACACCACAACTTTACGGCCAGTGGGTCGGTACTTAGCACCTCCATGAAGAATAGTGCGGCCATAATAGTGAGCTTTTGTTCCAAGGGAGAAAGTGAAGAAAACAGCAGCAAGCTGAAATTGCATTAGGACAAAATCTTTTACAGCTGTAAGAAATCCTTTTTCAAGTCCAATCTCCATCACCATTGGTAAGCCTGTTAAGAGTCCAAGCTGGATAAATGACTGGGAAGCTAGAGCTGTTTCCAAAGATTTTATGTTCTGCATTTTAGCTTGAAGAAGTAGTGCTTTCTCTAGCCCACTAAGAACAAGATAAAGCTGCCCATAGAGGAATACATAAATTCCAATTACTGATATCTGCAAAGTTTAAACACAAAAGTCATGAATTTAAGGACAAAAATTCAATTGAATTGACATATCAAATGAGAAGGGTAAGTACATAGAAAATGGAAAAAGCAACTGCTCATTCTTTTCCCCTTTTGGTCACAGGAATGAAGCACATACAAATGTCACTACTTAATGATAATATGGATGGCCAACAAAGGGTGTGCAACCATTAATAACAAATCATAGTGACATTTGTGCATCCAATTAAACAGATCATTTTCTTATACATAATTCAAGAAATCCTGAAAATAACTGACTGTAAAAGATTGATTTCCTACATGTTGCCTAAGAACTAAATATACACAAATGCAGAGGAATGCACTAGTAAAGTGTTTTGTTCTTTGTTGTCCCCTCTAGGTTTTTTTTTTCAAATCTATGTACCTATTAAGAATATCAGTCTCTAGCAAAACATCTAAAAGAAATGAAAGTACCGTTTTTTCGGGGTGAAATTATGCTTGAATTCATTTATAGCATAATCAACCAGTCGATAGCCCTAAAGTGAAATAAAAAATGGATTCATTTTTTTGAATTAATTACTCTAGTTTTTAAAACATTAAATGACTGATTCATGAATCAAAATAATTACCAGACTGTTGAAGTAAAATCCAATGGTTGTGAAGTAACAAGACAACATCCTAAAGAAATCAAACCGACGTGCAAGGCGGTAAATGTCACGGCTCAATGTTTGTTCACTGTTTCCATTGGCTACTTTGGCTTCAAACTTTGAGATTTGGTTTAGGCATACATCACGACCTTTGCCTACTTGCAGGTATTCATGGTATGTAACATATCCCCGTCGTAAGGTAGAGTTAAATCCTATATGAAATCAGAAGAACAAAACTTGAGAACAAAATAAGACTATATTGCTGCAAATTAAAAGTTATTGATCCCTACCAGCGAAAACATCCTCACTCAAGTTAATTGTTTTTGATGCTTTGCTTATGCCACCTCTTGTTATGTGAAACATCCTATCAAATAAATCTGGATGTCCATAGTGAAACCGCACCCTGTATTTAAGTGAAAGTGAGAGAATGGGCATGCATCATCAAAAGGTCAAAATCATTAAGTTATGGAATAGTACAATCAAATGCAAGGAACTAAAAAGTGATAAATGAACAAAGTCAAGATGGTGGCATTGCAAATATATAAGGCTTATTTGAATGTCAAAAAAATAATTTGTGTGCACATGCTGCTCTGAATAGCGTGCTTTTTCATTCCCTGGCTAGATACTTTTAGGCATAAACTAGAAGAAACAAGGTACTAATTACCTGAGAGGATTGGCTAGAAGCCTTTGGCCAATGGTGACAAAACTCGTCTCTTGATAAGACATGAACCATGCCAGAGACGAAACACTGCATTTATACAAAGAAAGAGAGGAACTTAGCCTGTTGTACTAATATCACAAATACACTTTTTATGAACCATTGATTGATGAATATGATACACTAAACTAGTACATACTAGTTGAAAAGACAACCTTCTTCCATCAAATATGAGAGGACATTCTTTGATAAGCATGCATCTAAATTCAATGCTTTCTTTCCCTACCAATCATGCATCTCTAGTTAATATTATTTGATAAGCATGTGCTATCTTTTTTTTCTTGACTATCTTAGATTCTACAAAAAGCACATAGTTGGGTTAATATCTTTGTCATAGAATGTTTTTTTTTTCTTTTTTTAATTCAATAAGCATGCTTTTATGTTTTTATCACTCAACTATAGAAGCATTCCCTTGTTACATCTATCCCTTATCACATTATTTTCCCTTCTAACAAATGAACTTATTCTGTCTCTAATTAGATAATGGTAGAAGAATAGATAGAGAAGAAAAGAGAGATTTCAAACAACTAAAGACAAAAATTTAAAAAAAAAAAAAAATGATAGAAGAGAGTTAAAGAGAGTAAGGAAATGTGGTTAGAGATATTAGGATTCTTTCCCTTCTTTCATTTAGCTTCGTTAAAAAGAGGGTAAAATTGCAATACCATCTCTTTACTTAAATGATAATAACAACACAAGAAATACTATCTCTCGAAGATGATCTCTTGACCATCAATCTTCCAGACTTACATATTTTTACTCCTAATTCAACAGAAATGAAATTCTATCAATTTTTAGTCTTAAACCCCCTTGATGCTATAACATTTTTCTATAATTAACCTAATATTTATCCCTACTCTCTGTAACGAAAATTATGTTGACTATAGATGTGATATATTAGCAGAGCTAGTTGATCCATAAGAAACAGACGGTTATGGCCTCCAAGTTGATCTTTGGAGCAAGCTATGGTACTTGAAAGGTTAAACGCTTTGACGTTTGAAAGGTTGGAAGAGGGGGATGTGGAGGGGCTGGAGAAGCCTTTCACGGAGGAGGAGGTTTTTAGGGCTTTGTCAAGCTGTTGTGGTGAGAAAGCGCCAGGCCCTGACGGTTTTTCAATGGCTTTTTGGCAATTTTCGTGGGATTTTGTTAAAGAAGAGGTCATGAACTTCTTTAGGCAATTCCATGAGACCGGGAGCTTTGTAAGAAGTTTGAATGCAACGTTCCTAGTCTTGATTCCTAAGAAAGGGGGGGCAGAAGATTTGAAGGATTATAAGCCAATTAGCTTGGTGGGAGGGTTATATAAGTGGCTAGCTAAGACGTTGGCTAATAGAATGAAGGGTGTTTTAGCCAAGGTCATCTCAACGGCCCAAAATGCTTTCGTGAAGGGACGGCAGATTATGGATGCAGTGCTGGTCGCTAATGAGGCAATTGACTCCATTGTGAAAAGCAATAGAGGGGCGATTCTCTGTAAATTAGACATTGAGAAAGCCTATGATCATGTGGATTGGGATTTTCTTTTAGCAGTGATGGAGAAGATGGGGTTTGGGGAAAGATGGTGCAGGTGGATAAAGTGGTGTCTCTCCACTGTTAGGTACTCAGTTATAGTGAATGGAAGTCCTACGGGTTTTTTCCAAAGTTCAAGGGGGTTAAGGCAAGGAGACCCTTTGTCGTCGTACCTTTTTGTAGTGGTGATGGAGGCTTTCAGTGTTTTGATAAAAAAGGCAGTGGATGGGGGGTTTTTGGCGCCTTGTTTGATTCGGGGAAGAAGAAGCGAAGGGGTCCAGATATTACACTTGTTGTTTGCTGATGATACACTGATATTTTGTGAAGCAAAGGAGGAGCAGTTATTGTATATGGGCTGGTTGTTAATGTGGTTTGAGGCAATTTCGGGGTTAAGAGTAAATCTGGAGAAAAGTGAGCTGATTCCGGTTGGTAGAGTCGAGAATGTGGATGAGTTGGCTGATGAGTTTGGTTACAGGGTGGGAAAATTGCCTTCCACTTATTTAGGAATGCCGTTAGGTGCCCCGTTTAAAAGTGTTGCAGCGTGGGATGGAATAGAAGAAAGATTCAGAAAGAAATTGGCTATGTGGAAGCGTCAGTACATTTCAAAAGGGGCGAGGATTACCCTAGTGCGTAGTACATTGGCAAATTTACCGATTTATTTTATGTCGATTTTCCAGATGCCTAGAGTGGTTAGAATCAGATTGGAGAAGATTCAAAGGGACTTTTTGTGGGGTGGCGGGGCTCTAGTGCAAAAACCACATTTAGTTAAGTGGTCAATTGTTTGTTTAGACAAAAGAAGCGAAGGGTTGGGGGTTAAGAATCTTGGGGCCTTCAATAGGGCTCTCCTTGGCAAATGGGTGTGGCGTTTTGCAAATGAAAGAAAGGCTCTGTGGAACCAAGTGATCAGAGGGAAATACGGGGAGGAAAGAGGAGGGTGGAGATCTTGTGAGCCTAGGGAGGCCTACGGGTTTGGGTTGTGGAAGGCAATAAGTAAAATGGGACATAAAGTGACCCCTTTTGTTGGCTTTGTGGTAGGTGATGGTGAGAAAGTGAAGTTTTGGAAAGATAAATGGTGTGAAACCATCCCTTTGAGCGAGGTCTTTCCTTCTTTATTTGCTTTAGCTTCGAACAAAGAGGCTTGGGTAAATGAAGTGTGGACAGCCGGGGGGGAAGGGGGGGGAAGTTGGAACCCTTGTTTCAATAGACCTTTCAACGATTGGGAGATGGAAGAAGTTGAGAGGCTACTTTGTTGCTTGGAGGGGAAGAAGGTTAGGGGGGATGAGGAGGATAAGGTGAAGTGGATGGCATCAAAAGATGGGGACTTCTCGGTGAAATCTTTGTATAGAACTATGCAGCCGGGGTCTTGTGCTTTTTTCCCTTCAAAAATTATATGGAACTCTTGTGTGCAGCCCAAATTGAGCTTTTTTGCGTGGGAGGCTTCTTGGGGGAGAGTTCTAACCTTGGATCGCTTGCAGAAGAGAGGTTGGGTTATGGCAAATAGGTGTTTTCTTTGCCATAAGAGTGAGGAGACAATTGATCACCTTCTTATCCATTGTGAAAAAACGAGGGAAGTATGGATGGTGTTCCTTTCCTTTTTTGGTGTTTCGTGGGTGTTCCCCCGTTCGGTCAAGGAAACCCTTGTAGGGTGGAGGGGGTCCTTTGTGGGAAAGAAAAGGAAGGTGGCGTGGCAAATGGGACCGTTATGCTTGTTTTGGTTTATTTGGAAGGCTAGAAATTCAATTGCCTTTGAGGATTGTGAGCTGTCCATTCAAAAGTTGAAAGCATCTTTTGTGTATTTCTTGTGGTCGGAATCCAAATTGTGGATAAAAGATGGTCCTTCGACCTTAATAGATTTTATAGATTGGGTGTGTATGCGTTAAGGGAGAGGTTTTTTTGTTTTGCCTTGTCCTTTGATGTTTGGGCCCTTTTGTAAGGGGGTAAGTCCCTTTATACTGTAATTTGGTGGGTCGCTTCTTTAGCGCCTCTTTGCAATACAATCTTATACTTATTGATCAAAAAAAAATATTTTCAAGCAAAAAAAAATATTACAAATATTAAAAATGTTCAAATGATGTTTTTTAAGTATCATTAGTTGATCCCTATTTTATTAGTTAGTTTTATCATGATGAAGAAGTTTTACTCTATTTGGTTTCCAGTTTTCAAATTTTAAAAGAAATAGTTTCTTCTTGTATGTTTTATTATATTGTAAGAGGTATGTATGTTAAATGTTTCTTTGTAGGTTCAAATCTCAATTTCATATTTCTTTATTGAAATAAAAGCAAGGTGAAGGCATACTTCAATTATTCGTTCATCATTTCCGAAAAACTATTCATAAAAATTCAAAATGATGCCTTGTTGAATGCCTAGAAGATTTTAGTGTTAATAGCAAGAAACTTGTTTATGAAATTGATATTTACTATATATGATGGGTTATATCTAGTACACTTGATGCCTATGATTGGAGCCAAAATATGTGCTCTAATGGCACATATTCGATATGATTTGTACACCAAAGGACATTCAAATCACCCAACTTGACCTAAATCAATGCTAAGGCCCTAACCATGAGTTTAATCTGTACTTTGGAGACTTATCTCAGGTTCAAGGGAAGAAAATTGTGCAAATTGAATGACTTTAGATTTTGAAAGATCAAGAAAGGGCTAAATGAGGAAATAAGTGAGTCAAGACTCATTGAACGTAAGGAAGGGCAAAACAAGGACATCATGAGATTGGAAGATGATAAATGACCATTATGGAGTAAGAAAGAAGGCAAGAAAGCGTGGGAAATGAAGCATGAAGCAAGATTTAGCTGCATGAAAATTTAGAACTCAAAAATCTGATGACATTATATACTCTGACTTTGAGGACAAATTTGGAGCACTTTCTGGAGTCCATTATATACATACTATATATCGTTTCGAAACTCGGGAAGTCAGGAGTCTAACGCTTCAAACGGTTTGCAAATCGGAGCTGAAATGAAGAAGTTATGGTCATTTGAAGACAACTGCACCAAGCTGGAGGGTCATTTCAAAATGATTTCGAAATTCAACTTATGATTTCGAAATTCAACTTATGAATTCGAAATCCACTTCGAAATGACACTAATTTCGAATTCACCCACTGCCACTTTGATGTTCCGCCTCCTCTACCCCGGGAATTGCATCTATTCAACTTATGAATTCGAAATCCACTTCGAAATGACACCAATTTCGAATTCACCCACTGCCACTTTGATGTTCCGCCTCCTCTACCTCGGGAATTGCATCTAAAACACTCCATCCACCCTAGGTGGACCCCACAAGACTAGAAATCACCATTTTATTATTTTTTAATCATTTTTAGGAAATTATTTTGTAATAAGTGGCCAATGAGAGTGTGCCACATGTTAGGTAATTGAGGATATTATATAAACTCTATCAATTCTAGGTTTTAGGAATCTTGGATTTTTTTCTGGAGAGTTTGACATTGAAGGAGGAAGAAGACGAGAACTTTGGTTTGTTTTCTTTTTCTTCTTTATTGAATATATTGTTTTTAGTTTCTTTTGATTCAAATTATGGATTTTTACCCTATTATGGATTGTGAATGTGACATCACCCCCATGAGAGGCTAAGAGCCAACTTGGGGCTTGAAGCATGAAAACCTAAGGGCTAGGAAACCTATAGGGACAATGGGTGAATTATTATAACAATGAGATTAATTATTGGTTGAGTGACAATTTATCATTTTTTTTTATCCTATCCTTGTGAGTTTGTTTAGGGAATGATACGGTAGGTTATTACTTGATACTAGTGATTCTTGGTAATTCTTGATCATTAGTTATCCTCATCTTACCTACCGTTATTTGCCCCTAAACAAAGCTATAAGGAGTAGAAATGGTTAAAAAGCGAAATCTTAAATTGATAATCAATCTCATTCATTTGATGGTTTTAGGAATCTGTTTTAAAAAGGAAAAATTAGGTTTCGGATGCAATTTTGAGTTATAGAACTCAACTTGATCGCGAGTGGCCAAGGATCCCAAAACCCTAAGATCATATTACTTAAAATACCCTTGTTTTCTCTAATTTCTATACCCTAGGTTGGATTGTGGAAAACCCCAAACTTGAATCAATTGAATTTAAAATCAATATTCATTTTTTTCTTATTAATTTAACTTCTTTTACTTAGTTTCACATTATTCACATATTGTTTTTCACTTAAGGATTTAAACAAAAACAATTCATTTATTCTAGTATTGACAATTTTCATAAGTCAGTCCTTGAGAACGATACTCGGAATACTACAAAAGTAGTAGTGACTCTTTCTCTAGTTCTTCTTGACTAGAGTTACTACGTAAAAAGGCTAAGTATTTTGGTACAATAGAGAAATTTTAGTCAGCCTACACATGAATAATATATTATTCTCAAAGCAACTTATTGATATGTGACTCGATATATACTATTTAATGTCATAGTGCTTATGGTTTTATTCAATGTGATGAGATGATGTGATAATTATAAAATATGAGATCAAAAAGATATTACCTTCCAGTGAATATGTGTTCCCTCAAACCAAGAATCGTGGGAGGCTTCTGTCTTTGGTGTCCAAGAAACTCTTGTAGAACATTTCTTATTTTGAAAGCTTCTTCCAAATAGTTATCCTATAAAACCAGATATCCTAAGCAAATAAAAATAAATAAATAAACAAAAAAAAAGGCAAAGAAGCCATTTGCCTTACAAAAATTAAAGGCAGAGCTTACTTGATTCATATCAATTGTTTGAAGCGCTTCACCCCGTGTGAAAATTATCCCATGATTTTGATTCTCAGGCTTCCCTTCTCCTATATTCGGTGGACCAGGAAGCTTTATTCGATACACCTCCTAAAAGGTTTACAATTAAGCAAGCACAAGTGTGTATTAGAAGTTAAAATTACACATTCATAAATCTAGAAAAATAAATAGGCATGTATGAAAATAATTGAAATCAAAATATATTTGAACCTGAGAGGTTGCTAGCCTACATCTGATTTAATGTAGAAAGTTTTGTGGCTTATGTTGAAGAGCTTAGTTTAGATTCAAAGGCAAGAACAAAGGATATTCACATTTGTTATATATAGTAAAGCCTCTTAAAATATTAGATAATATTTCAAAGAACCAATTTCCTGCATGTTCTATAATTACTAATTTCTTTTATGCTTTATTCTATTATGGCTTTTATCATCAAGGTTCTTCATTTTGAATGAACTTTAGGTTTAGGGTATTTTGAGCCCATTCTTTAATTAAAGTTTGAAGGGGAACACTTGGTTAGGTTTGTTTCTTAGTTATCGTCATTCTTTTCCTCTTTTAATCACTGAAAGTTTTATCTTTTTTGCATTTCCATCTTGAACTCTATAATGTTTCACTTTTTTTTCCTACAAAAAACTCATCTTTGTATTTTATCTACTGCAAGGTACCTGATCATAACCATTGACAGCTTTAACCAATATGGATGAATAAACCGTGTGAATCTTATCTTCCACAGTCTCCTCTTTCTCCTCAACATAAGCAACACGTAGAGATGGGTACCTTCAAGTGATAATTCCATAGTTAAGAGTTACATAACCTCTAAAATTTGTATTTTAAATAGAGGACTTCCCTGGCCGTTTTGTCTTCTATGTGATGATTACCTTATCATCAAGTCAAGTATGCCTTGTGCATGGGGGTCTCCGGAAGCCTTTTGTGATCCAAACATTTGGCAAGAAATCACATAAGTAAATTTCATGTCTGCAAGTGCATCTAGATGAGCTGATAATGTGCTATTCCCCCTTTCAACAACATCATAACTTTGAAGAAGATCTGGAAGAACAAAATAGGCCTTGTGGGACTTCATTGCAATGATTCTACCTAGAAACTAATCTCTAACCTTGCAATTTCATATTGGATTATAATGCTTATAGTAACATTACACAGAATTTGAAATAAAGGCTACTCAATATGATTATCTATATTCAATGTTACAACGAATGCATTCACAAAACCAACCTTCATCCTCTGCCATGTCAAGAAAAGCTTGTAATTTTAAGGCTTTCCTATAGTACATCATTCCTCTTACTGCAAGAAACAGCGAAAACAACCAAAAAAGAAAAAGAAAAAGAAAAAAAAGATGGTAGAGGTTAAACTCATCATATCATGTACTAGCTTTAGACCAAAATCCAATTTCATAAAAAAATTGTTGAAATGTTTCCATTCACCTGTTCTGCTTAGTGTTTGCCCTCGGAAAGAAGCCCAATTTCTAAGCTCTTCCTCCTTCCCTGTTGATCTTAATCCATCCAAGTCTTCACACTCCATGCGTTCCAAAAAGTTTTTCCACTCATCTAAACAAAGTAATGGTCAGGTCCTACAAGTTGAATCCAGATAGATAGGAGAACTTAGATGCAAAAGAAGTTTTATTGATGGTAAACCTGGATATATCACTGACATATAAAACATGATGGGAACCTCCTCTTCACTTGAATGAAGATCCTCCGTTGAGAAATTAACTTCTTCCATGTAGTATGGAGTCATAACACTAAACCCAAAAGAGAAACTATTTAATCAGCAATAATTTGTGGTCTCAAAATTTTGATTTACTCACAAAATTAAATAAAACTTTCACTAATTGCTCATAACAGCATTAATGTTTAAACATAGTAAAGGATGCATAAATTTCCTACATTTTCTCCTCCCTTCCAAGTATTTATACTAGTTAATTTAAGAATCAATCATGATGCTTACATAACTAATCAGCAAATAAGAAGAAAGCAGTAGAAAGTAATAAAAAAAATATATACAACTAAAATTTATTTGGATCCTGGCAAGAGATGGTACTAACTAAAAAATTTTTATATAGAACTATTACTTATGTAGTTGAAACTACTAGAAAAAAAACTTTGTTGTAGAAGATGTAAACCAAGAAGAATTAAGAGAGGGAGAAAAGAAATAATATCATTGAAGATCAAGAGGAAGTATCATGAAGCGGTGCAGTAATGTGGACTAGTGTGTGCAAAAAATCATTCAAAAGGGTAAGCATCTTAAGAATTCATAAGGACTGGACTAGATTAGATCGTTCAAATTATTCATTTTCTTTCTAGCTATCTTTAGCTCTATATTTTATTTAAAATTTCAAACACTGTGCAATAACCTATCTTACTGTGTTTCAATAAAATATTTTATAATCGTTCCAAATCTTAGCAGTTTAAGCTTTTAGAAAAATCAATTATTCATCATGGTATCTAAGCTTCTATTAACTGAAGGTCTTCATTCTGACTCCCCACCCAATTTGTGATTTTTGGGTCCAAATCTTAACAACTTCTGCTGGAATTTGGAGAATTTATGGTCTCAGTACCCAGACCCTTCATCAAATTTATTCCTTTTACAATAGTTATATACTTAGTTGTTTGATCATACATTCTATTATATAATTTATTGGGGGTAATAAGTTCAATGTAGAATTTCTATTCATGGAGGAGATGTTATAAAGTAATGGAAGAATCAATTATTATTCACAATATCAGAACTCTTAATGCCAATTAATGGCAGCTTATGAAAGGGGTCAGTGTTCTCAAGATTCTATGTTGACTGTGAGAATCAGTAAACACATCCTCAATCTGGGGAAGTAGAATCACTTGACATCTCTAAGGAGGCACTACAAAATCTCCCAACACATTCAAGCCTGGTGCTTGATTCATTAGAAAATTACTATAAAATATCTCAACATAATATGTTGAAAATTCAGAAAAACAGGATAACAAGAATATTTTCTTTTTCTTTCACATTCACATAGGATGGTCAAATGAGATAAATGAATCATATGTTAAATAAACTTTTCACTCACTAAAAGTTAGCAAGGACTCATAAATTTCTCTCCAACCAGAAATACTCTATGCAAGATGGAATACTTTGAAACATATTTTCAATGGTAACTAGCAGTCAAAGGGACAATTGTAAACATAAACCAGAAAAGTAGATCTAATTTATTTGAAGCTTAGTGGGATGACGATATGTACTAGTCAAAAAATATGTCTACTTATCTAACAAGAACTGGACGCAAGATATTAGAATGGTTTAAACCTTGAGAATAACTGTTAACAAAGTATAAGTTATAACCCAATTATGTAACTTTAAAAATTAATAGAGTTCCAATTATCCTTGCATAGACTTCACTAATTATCCCTCAAACCCAAAGAAAGTGTGAGACTACCTTCTTCCTAAAAAGTCTTTTTGAAATCCTTCAAGTGTATAGATAGTGGTTATTATTCCTCTAATCCTTTTGGAATATGTAGAAGCGATCCCATCAAAACCCTAAATATAATCTATCATTAAATTTTCACTTGATCTATCCAATGCAAACTATAGCCACGGAATCATTGGTTTTTCCCTTGACATCTTCAAGAAGTTACCATAACCTAAAAACAACCAATCCCAATATAAAGGCATGGAACTCAATAGAGAAAGGGAACTATATTAGGACCCCAGAATCAAGGACCAAACAGCCATAAAATATGTTTTGCCAACCTCCTATGATTTGGGAAGATGGTTCAAAGGTGAAACTTGCTATATTCATGATAGTAACATCTCTAGAATTTTTAAACTTAGAAGTGTTTCAAAAAACCAAAAGAGAAAAAAAAAATGCTTATAATTCACTAAGAACAGATAGACAAAAAAGGAGAGTCTGACCTGAATGACATCATATTCCGTACTTTAGGAGCATTAGGCATATCCATGAAAAGTGAAGTGGCAAAGAATGATATACGCCTACGAGCCTCTAAATTTACTGGCATGTCTGTTGCTGTATCCTCAACAGTCAGCAACAAATGGAAACGCTTGATCTGCCATTCTCACATCAGATCAGTTTGATTACAATATATTTATCATGTTTGGGGGTGCTTATGCATGAAGGCATGTTTGAAAATATATGCCTATTTGTACACATAGATACACATGTCTATCCACACATCTATTCATTCATGTGTGTATTTGTTTCCCATCCAAATTAAATATCCATATTCACAACAATATCTCCACTAATATATCTAATATTAGGAGTATTAATTAACATCTTTATCAGAAAATTCACAAGATCTATTAGTATATGATGCTAATATTCTCATAATAGTCATAAGCATATGATTGCATTTTTGGAAAGAGTTGGTTGGCAACCTTTGCATGTCCTCTTCCAGATTGTTCAAGGAGATGAGATCAAATTTCTTCAACTATAGTTATCATGGCATTTTATTATGGATACCCATTGTCAATTTCTTCAAATCATTTAATGTAATGATCGGGTATTTTATGCCACGTTAGCATTTCTATTTTGAAAAGTCTTATTTTGAGTGATGGTTGAAAAGTCAAAAAGAAAAGTGGCTAAAGAACACGTGTTAGTTTTGGATTGGTGAAATTCGGTTTATTGTGTTGGTCAATTAGGCGAGTTGAAAATTTTATGTCATGTCAGCCTTAGGGTAGAAATTTCTTAGGATTTTAGTAATTGAGAATTTCCGGAAAAGAAAAACGAAAAAGAAAATGAAAATTTAATTAATTAAAATTAATAAAAAAAATATTAATTAATTAAATTAAATTCCTTATTAATAAAATTGAGAAAATATTAAATTGTGTGTTATATAAAAAAAATGAAATGAAATTGGAAATGGAAAATAACCAAATGAAAATAAAGAGAAAAAAAAATACAAAAATGAAAAGGAATTAATTTGGGCTTGGATGAAATGGGGTTTTAAAAGAAAAATGGGAATTAGTTATTGGGTTTTTGAACTTTGGGCTGGGCTTGAGTGGACTAGTGGTAAGTGAATTAAAACAAGGAAATGAAATGGGCTTTGTAAAAAGAAAGGAAAACATGGGAATTAGTTATTAGGTTTTTGAACTTTGGGTTGGGCTTGAGTGGACTAGTGGTAAGTGGATTACAACAAGGAAAAGAAATGGGCTTTGTAAAAAGAAAGGGAAACAGTAGCAGAACGGGTGAGAAATGGAGGCACGGTGGCACTGTGGGAAATTTCATCTCGTCGGAACTTTGACCGGCCGTTTGGGTGGCCAAACGACCTCCGTTTCGGCTCAGATTTTGAGGGGGTGCTCTATTTGACGAGAGGAACAATCCTACGGTGGCCAATCGTGTTTTTAATGGTTGAATTCTTAGATCTCTGGTAGGGGAACCTAACCCTAAAACTTAAATTTAATGTGTTTCCTTTGAAAAAAATTGTAAATCTTGTCATTATGAGTTAAGTAGGAAATATGGGTGTTGTATGAATTTTTCTGGATTATTTGGAATTTGTTTGGAACTTTTTTAATTGCGGGAAATTGCCTTTGGTTGATAATTAATTGTTTTGAATTGTTAAAAATTATTAGAAGGGTTGAAAAATTCTGAAATTAGGGTTTAATTTCAAATATAGTGATTTGTGAATTTTTGGGCATTGGTTAGAATATTTTCGGAATTTTTATGGTGGAAAGTTAGTTAATTTCGAATATTAAAAATTATTAGAAGGGTTGAAAATTTCCGAAATTAGGGTTTAATTTCAAAAATAGTGATTTGTGAATTTTTGGGCATTGGTTAGAATATTTTCAGATTTTTATGGTGGAAAGTTAGTTAATTTCGAATATTAGAAATTATTAGAATGGTTGAAAAATTCCGTAAGTGTGGTATAATTTTAAGTTTATTGATATGCAAACTTTTGAATATTTATTTGGGATATTTTCGGAAATTTTAATGTGGAAAATTATTTTATTGGATTATTGGGGAATGTTGAGATTGTTGAAATTATTGAGGAACTTTGGAATTGTGGAATTCATTTGCATCATGGTTATGCAAGAAAAATTATGAAAATTGTGAAAAGTGTATGAAATGGAAAAAAATGAAATAGTGATGAAAAGTGAAAGCCTGTATGAGGCGAATTAAGAAGGGAGAGAGATCCCTAGGGTGAAAGACCTAAAAGTTACCCCAGGAAGACTCCGAATGGGGAGTGCATTTGGGTGCGGACGCGTATCCTTCGATGAAAGCCCGAGAACAATAATGCATTGTATAACTATGTGTCACACGTTCATGTGCATTCATTTAATTGTTGAATGTTGTGAAATTGTGTATAATATTAGATATTAAACTATGTGGTTTGATTGATACTATTGAATTGTTCCTGTTGTGTTGAAGTGTTCTTTTCGTATTCTTTGGAACTTAGTAATCCCCTTAACCCCTTAGGCGTTAGGCATCCTACTGAGCAATGTGGAAATGCTCACTCCTTCCTTTTTTACACCTTTTTAGATGCAGATATCATTCCTGAAGATCTACAGGTGGGGCAGGGAGGACTTCAGGATGCTCCTGGAGCGGCCTAATGGAGCGTGGCATTTTCTTTTATTATGTTTTTTTGGATTTTGGGATTTGTTTTAGTAATTATGACTTATGGATTTGTTATGAAGCCTTATTTTGATTAAGTTGTTTAATTGTGAACTTTTATTTTTGGAGTTGTTTTGAGTAGTTTTGGGATATTGTAGTTTATGAGAATTCTAGTGGGATGTATGTGAAAAAAAAAAAAAAAAATCAAGAGTGTTTTGGTTGACTGCCAACGTGGAATAGGAGGAACCCTTAGGGTCAAACCTTTGACCTGGGTCACGGGTCAAATTTTGGGTCGTCCGAAATTTGGGCCGTGACATTTAATATAGAAAATATAACCCTATCAAATACATGGATTGAACTATGGTAACTAATGAGCTTTTTGACATTCCATAACCCAAAATGCAGTGTATTTGTGTCCAATGGATAAGTTGAACTACCATTTCTTGGAAGGCCTTAATCTTCCTAAGAGTATTGAACTCAACATTTTAGATGCTTGTTCAACAACCTCAAACATCTGGCACTTGGGGTTCTTTCAGAGACTAGCAGCTATTCTGCTCTAAGTTTCTTTGAGCCAACTAATAAGGTTAAGACAATTGAGGTAGAGGTGCTAGCATTATCTGAAGGAATAAGCCTTCCATTTAGTTTTTCAAAACAGCTTTGTAGAGGATTCTTTGGTTGTTATCACTTGGGTTTCCACAAATATAAGAGTCCAATGAAAGCATGCTTATAACATTCAACAAAGCCAAGACTCATCAAGAAAATCTGTGAGTCTTTTATATAGAAATCTAGGTCCTAATAGTCTGGAGGCTAATGTATCAGCTAAGAAGGAAGCTCCTTCCAAAATAGAGTTTGTCAGGGACTTCATTTCCCCAAGGACTGGCATAAGATTCATGTTTTGTTTCTATATATTAAAGAGGACTTTTTTTTCTTTTTTTCTTTTTTTTTTTGTCTTGTTTAAGAAGGATTTCTCCTCCCTCTAACTCATTTCTCTTATTGTGGTAAAAAATAAAAAATAAAAAATAATAATCATTGTTTCATATTAAAAAAAATAAAAAAAATAAAAAACTGATAAAAGTTTTTTGGTTTACAACAAGCCCTATTAAAGATAACGACAGAAATATTATCATCAAATTCAGAACCTCACCTGTTTGTGTAGAGAGGCATTATCTGGAAATGGAAATTTGATAGACTGTTGGCCATGATTTGATGCAAACAATTGGGGTTCTGGAAATCCAGAGATATGCATTGTATCTCCCTCAATTTGTTCAGAAGAGTAGAGCAAATCTAATATTCTGTATGCAATTTGAAAATGAACTTTGATAAATCTAATAGTTTAAATTGATAAAAGAAGGAATATATTTTGAGTGCATCAAACCTGGAACTATCTGTCATCATATCATGGGTCACAACCTCAAAGATATCTTGGAGTACTTTCACAACTTTACCATAATGGTGTTTATTTCCCTCAACCTTAAATATGATGGATAACGAGTTAGCATGGTTCAAAGTACTACATAAAGAAATATGTGCAAAAGTAAAGCTTAGCAGTTTGACAATTACCAGAAGTTCCACTAACTCGATACACTTAGCATGAAGAGTTGGGAGCTCACTCATCTGGAAGTCCTCAAGAAGACTTAATCTTTCAATGCTTTCTTCAACAGCATTCAGTATGCCAAAAACAATCCTGAAATGAATACAAATATTCCAAAGAATTTATAGTAGTGTTACAAGCTGTAACTGAGAAGAAAGCAAAAAAATGTTAATAAGATTTCATTGCATTTTCTGAATTTAAAAGCCTAATAATGAAAGAGTATACTTTTGATTAAAAGATGATGCTTTATCTACCTTTTCTCCTTATCACCCACAACAAGAGTTTCAAGTATTAACTTCAGTGACTCATAGCACTCCTTTACAGCACAATACATGTGGTGATCTTTTCGAATCTTTCTGAAAAGATATTCATCCTTTCCCTCAAAATCTCTTGCCATGTTCAATGCTGTTGAAAACTAGTAAGAATAGGAAGGTATGTTTAAAGATGAATAATAATAATTAGACATTATGGCAAGAAATTCAATGTAAAGATCATACCTTATTTGCTAGGAGGAACACTGGCCAACGAACCAGGCCAGAAAATAATTCCGGTGTCAAAGGAATTGTCATCAAATCTAATTCCCTGCTCATAATAAACATGTTGGTACATGTTTCTATTCCTAGAGGTCATAGAATATCATTTTAACAAAATTGAATAAAATCAACCTGTTATTTATTAAGTCTTCTAGCCGAAAACTAGCAATGATTTGATTCCATACTTGAACAAACTTAGCAACACTATTCTTTTCAGTTTCCGACTCCTGGGGAATAAGCAAAGAAAAAAAAAAGTCATCTAAATGGTCATAGAAACAAGAGAGCTAGAGATCGACCAGAAAATTTACTAACTACACCACAAAGTTGAAAAGTGATACCTTTTGAAATTTCTTGGGGAAGAAAGCTCTTCCTTTTCTTGCTTGATCATTTCTCAATGAAGAGGGGATGAGGCAAACATTAAATGCAGAAGGCAAAGAGTGGAATCTACTTCTCAGTGTTCCCAATGTCCGAATCTGTATAGAATAAGAAGAGTGAGATAAGGGTGGTCACATCCCTTTAACAACAAAGATAGTGTTTACCTCGCCAAGATGATGCAAAATGCCATACACTCCACCAAAGATTGTGCAAAAAACAGAATACCAAATCTGTGTGTCCATGAAGAACACCTGAAATGCTCATAGTAATATAATTACATTATAAAATAAATGGATGTCAGACATTGTGCTAAAAAAAATATGAATGATCAGAACAATTCATAGGCTTTCTAAAGAAAGGTCTTCAAATTCATGTTCACTACCTCAATTGGTTAAATTTTGTGCTATTATCTCAATTTTTTCTTTTCAAAGTTTAGCAGGAATTGATAAAAAATGACACTCTAACCACCTCAGTAGAAACTCACAAGTATTATGGGAGACCAGATAGCCACAATTGCACCAGCATTACTCTTGACTGCATTAGAAGACCAAATTATTTTGTTATATTTATTCATGTCAAAAAAATTCAGTTTGAGCTCTTTATTGAGATTATAAAGAAAGAAATGCGCATTACCTTTTGGGAAAAGCTCATGCCAATCATATTCTTTTACACCAATTTTCATAATTTGCCTTGTTGGCCCTATAAGTGGTTTTATCTGCATTTGCTTGTCAGCATTTACAATCATGAGTTTGCTATAAAATGTGCATTCCATGCATAATGTGGTCAGAGAGTTAGCATACTGCTGCTAGTTGTAATAAACTAACTAGTCACTAGTATTTTTGCACGTATAGAAGGTTAAATTATTAAGAGCTTATATACTGATTATTAGCACACTGTTTTCTTCAACAATCTTGTTGCATTCTTGTGATCTTCATTCTCAATTTCATTGCGCAAGCCCAATGAAGAAAGTGGATTGATTTTCAGAACATTCTCAGAAGATTCACTGTAAATAATAATATTTTATTGTCATCATGTAGAAATAAATAAAGTACAATGTCACTCACCTCAAATGTGTAGCTAAATGAAAATTTGCTTGATAATAGTAGCAACCAAAATAACGTATACCTACATAGTAAGACAATGTCACATAGATGAAGTGCTTAAAGAGGAAAACAAAGAAAAAGAAATTTCATAAAGGGATGTAGGATGTACTTAATAATTGAAACTAAGCCTTCTTGCATCCCACGTCCAACAAATAATCTAGGCTGTGTGACAGAAACAAATTTATTAAATGCAGTTTATGAACATCAACCTTAATCATGAGTACATTAAAATATATAATAAACCATAGAAATATACGCAATATGCCATTTGAAAAAGCAATTCTAGTTCAGTATAGCATTGATTTTTAAACATGAATATGCCAAGAATCTATGACTAAAATGCAAAAGTTACTACTGGTCCAACTATACAATCATGACCAGCTAGGCATTATTCTTGTCATCCAAACTGAACTGGATGAACAAACCATCAGGGATCTCCAAAATCCAATGACATACCTTCTACAACACCCAAGACAGTAACTATGTAGCACAAGGTAAGACAATATCGAAACAAGAAATCTGAGACCACTTGAGACTGATCAGCACTATTAAGAAGCCAATAACACACACCAATCCCCAGAGATAGAGATGGGTACAGACACCAAATTTAAACGGCATACCTTGGTTGAAAGTTAACCCCAACCAAAGAAATGCCATGAGATTTTTAAACATGGTAAATTACACCCCTACTGTAACTATATGTAGGATATCCCTTGGGTTAAACTTATCACTTAAATTTCTAAATGAAGAATCCCAAAAGGAAACCACTCAAACTATAATTGCCTCCAAATTTCTTGAGATGTTTCCAATGAAGAGCTTATTCCAAGAGGGTTCAAATTGCTATAAATCCATTGTCAATGATAGCCATATGGAAAGACACTGGCAACACTAGTCTGGACTCCAATGAATCCTACCAACTCTAATATCAAGTTGCTTACATTTCAGTTTTGATATAGAGAATAACAGATAAGAGGAGAGAATAGATAGACAGTGAGAAAAGCTTACAAGTGAGAAATGTAAGTACCCACTCAATCTACTTATGTTTATGTTAAATGGAAGACAAATGTAGAAAATAAATAAAATAAAAATAAAAATGAAAAAGAGAGGAAGAATACTCCCATGCTATCTAAAAAATAATAAAGAGAAACAAAGCTAATTACAGAAAGGGTCCTAGTGTGTCCATATTGCCAACACATGGCTCCAGCCCTCCACTAGTTGCTTTTTCCTACATTTGGCATGTCAATTTCAGGATTTTCTACAAGTTAAAGCTTGTAGAGAACTCATTCAAAATGAATAAACTGCATAAAATATCTCCATTATCATCAACTAGTCCCATGTCTAATTGTTGTTTAAGAAAATTAGAGACAACAGTATCCTACTATAATCAAAAGCACCTTTTATATGTTCCATGAAATCCTAGATTCACATTAATCCATAAGTTATTACAGAAAGATGTCATTAAATAATCTATATGATGAATCTTACCTGTGTCCACCAAGATAAAATCATGCATAGCTGAAAATTTGAGATCTCAATGTATTTGCTAATTGTAGGAACAAGAAATAACACCATCTCAACTGCATTAGTCATTAAGTAAAATGCAACAGCCACCATGTAGGAAGAAATACACCACTCTCCAGGCCAGCTCCCATATTCTGTTGAATGACAAGTATGTTTTCTTCTAGAATCAGCATAACAAACTGGGAGAACAATAGTCCATATCATTGCTACAACCAGCTTCAGCACATATTTTAGCCTTTGATAGAAGTCCATTGTGTGTCTGGCTTTCCATGTAAAGGCAATGTCAAGAATTGCTGCAAGCACAAATTTCTTCTGAGATTGCTATTATTCCATGTATGAAAACCAATTAAAAGAGAAAATTTGCTAGTTGGTAATTCCATATACAACCAAATGTTGTACAAAACCCCTAAATAGTACTAAACCTGCTTGCTTATCAAAAATGCATAAAAAGGAACAAGCATATGCTAAATAGAAACAATTAATTTATAGCACAAAAGGGAGGATGGTTGCAATGCCTTGAATTTCTCATTAAAGAATATGCCCTCAAAAGCATAATACATTCTACAAAAACACGACACTGAAAACTTGAACACACTTCTTCATTTTCATAGAAGTTTATGTTATCATGTCAAAATATGTGATCAAAAACCACATCCTATTTCCAATAAGAAAAATAAATAAAATATATTTTTTGGTAAATATATCAAGTTATCACTTGTTTGCCCCCACCTTTGTCCACTCTTTAAGCATCAGTTTGATATGCTAGTTTACAGACATCATATTGAAAAAAACCTTCACTTAGTGTTTAAACCTTTAGACATACTTTGTTTTCAAAAAAGGAGTTTGAGTTGCAATCAAAGTATATTCATGAGGGAATTACTAAAGTTTTATTCCTTGAAATTAGTTTTTCATTATACACTTATAACATAAAACTGGGATTTAAGAATGGATAAGAAAAGGTACCATACCTTGCAAGACTTTAAGAATTGCAGATGTAATGAAGATGCTCATAACATCCTCAAATACTATTGCATCAAACATTTGAAATGGAGATTCCATATCATGACATGCCATAATTATCAATGCCTACAAAGCAACAAAGAAGGTTCAAGAATGCAGCACATCCATCACAAGAACAAACAGTTGATAAACACTTCATAATGATCTTAGACACACCTGTAGGGATAGAATAAAAAAACTCCACATTCTATCAAAGCTCCTAAAAATCTGCCAAAATGAACGGGTCTCTACAAAATTTGTCTTCCCTAACCATTTTTGTTCCCGAACTTCCTCCATGGTAACCTGAAATTACAACCAGAAAAATGTATAATCTTTAGAATATATACAACTAGAAAGTACAAATAGTGGTTTGAGATACAGGACAATAGGAAAAAACAAACACTTCAAAATATTGAATAAAACCAATTTAACAATATGGAGGAATGTACATTGTGGACCAATTGGACAAAGAGTGGTTCCCCATTTGGATAACAAAGTTGTCAATCCAAATTTGGGGTACCTTTAGTATGGAATCACAAATAAAGAAGCCAAAGAGGGGAAAACAAAGCACAAAAATAGAGAGTTAGGGCAAAAAAAAAAAAAAAAGAATGAAGCCTAGAAGACTTGGCTTTCATGGTTTGGAAGGACTCATAAGCCCTCCTATCATTGTGAGATTCCTAGAACTCATACAAATCAATGGAAAGAGTCATTTAAAACCTATTTGTTCCTATGTTTTGTTCAGATTTAGTAATGATACAGAAGAAGCACTATTTATGGCTACGCATTAACAACAAACCTTTGCAAGAAAATAATTAGAACAATAAAAGTAATTTGTGAAAGATGCAAATACTTTAAATCTCAAAATATTTTTCTAATAAAAAACTAGAATGTAATTAAAAAACTAGAAAGTGCAAGAGGAGAAATCATTTGAAAAGAAAAAAAATAAGAGATGGCAAGAAAACAAACAATAAAGTAGAAGACAACAAATTAGAATTTCAGGGAAAATTGAAGCCTTCAAGGAAACAATAAAAAGGGCAAAAGAGAACTTTTAAAGTTTGTAAATTAGATTCATCTTATGGTGGACTCTCCTATAGCCCTCCAAAAGAGAAAAGATCTCCCATTTGATGGAAAAACCCTTAGTAGCTAGCTAGCTTGGAGTAAGCCCAAATAGTGTTCCTTCCAAATAGCACAATCACGACAGTTAAGTTTGAGCCTTACAAGAGAAGGACGCTTACTCAAACAAAAAGCCAACATAGATGATGTTTGAAGGGAGCACAAAGAGTCAATCACTCGTTATTATCCTATAAATAGCTCCTCAGATTCCCTACAAACCATGCTTCAAATTGAATTTAAGGAAAAGACCCTTAACACATAGGCCCACCATGAGAGAGAATCTATAACACTTCTCGCATTCTTCTCAATCCATATAGCCCAAAATGGTGTCATACTTCCTTCACCCAAAACTGCAAAAGAAATCTCTGATAAAGAGGCAATTTCAGCAGAGGTGCCAACTAATCCTAGCCAAAGCAAACAAATTTTGCTATAGAGAATAAACAATTGGGCAATGGACAAAAAGATAGTTCACCATTCCCCAATTTTTGTTGCACATACCACTTGTCAGAGACAAGAGCTTTGTTGGACCTCCTAAGTTAGAGCATCTCCTTGGTTTTCACCTTGTTTGTGCAATGGGCCAAGCTAGAACCTAAACTTCTAGAAGCAACTTAAATTTCTCAATCACTTGTTTGGGTGAGAAAGCAAGCACTTTGCATCCTTTTAAAGAAGAAAGTGGGAAAAGAACTTGGAAGGTGATAATACCTCATTTTTTGAAAACCAACAATTTCCTTTGGGAAAGGAAGCACAGACAAAAGAGATGGGAATAAAGCTTACTGAGAGTACTTAATAGCATATTCACCATGCTATCCATAAAGTCAACAAAGTCCAGTTGTTTAAACAAAGTACTTATGAAAGTAAGGTGAGGCAATATAGCTTACCCCAGTGTCTTCATCTTCATTTCCTTCACTCTTTAATCCCATCTCTTCATCTTCATGTCCTTCTCTCTCCTCCTTTGCTTCTACAGTGCCGCGAGATTTAATGCCTTTGCTATTATCTGAAGGATGCATGCAGAAGAAATCATGGTCCAGACGCATGGGCCAACCTATTTGGAAACAATCAGGAGACCTGTAGAAGTGTAGCCACAATAGAGACCTCAAGTCATTACTTCTGGAAAACTTGATTTGACAAACATGTAAGAAATAAGAAGAGCAATGGAACTTTAAAATTTAATCTCACCAGAAATACTCGTTCAGATCATCATAGTTTCTCCATGTGGAATGGTCAGCCATCCCACTTTTGTTTTTCTCTGCTTCCTTCATTGTTAGGTAACAAATTCAGATGCTTGATTGAGAACAACATGAACATACAGGCATTAAAATTACCTTATATATAACCCTATATATAGGGGTAACTACATTGTTAAGGAAAGATTCAGGTTGTCCTCCATACGCTGGCAAGACCTTTTCCCAAGTTGTCGAGCTAACAGCACCAGTTAACATTCCATGTAATTCATATGCCATCTGAAAAGAAAAAAAAAAAACATCACAGGCAAAACAGTGAAAAAGACAAAACACATAGATACACACACACAATCGACACAAAAGCTTGTGCTTATCATGAAAAGCATAACTTTGGAAATGCATGCTACTAGCTGAAGTTTAATCAATAAATATTTTCTCTGTTAGTGAAATGCTCAAGAGGCTTTTGCACTGGATGTTTTAATTCAACCTTGAGCTAAATGATTGTATTCGAAACAGGGAACACAAAACTGTGCAAATGTTCTTTAAAAAAATAACAGAAGTGTAACTACAATAATTATGTTTTTTTTTTTTTTTCCATCAGTTTTTGGATGAAGTGGGATTATATAAAATGTTCCCTGTTTCTGCCTAGTAGAGTTAAATTTCTACACATCTGATAGATCCAATAAAAAGGCGTATTTACATTAATAACCTAAAACAAGGAAAATACCTTTTATGGCTTGGTGATATCTAAACTAAAATCTACATGATAAAGATTATATAAAATGAATAAGCAATATAATCGTACAAGAAGCTTGGCCAGTTTGAGAAGTTAATGTGTGTGTATCATCCGCCTGGTCCAAAAGGATTCATAATCAGAGTCTTTATGGGAGAATAAGATTTACAATATCAGAAACTAAATAGGCATATAGGGAAATGTTTACCACACTCATCGAACACCACCACATGGAAGATCCAGTTGGTGGAACCCAAATAGGAGAAACAGACCATGAGCCACTTACCATCAAACTGACAGAAAAACTCAGCCCTATGGGAGTCAGAAGACTCATAAAACATCAAGTTGTGTTTCAAGAGAGCTCTAGCATGTTGCAGCACCCAGCAAAGAGCTACACAATTCACACTTTGATGAACCATGAAAGAACACCTACTGACTGGAATAAACAAGGGGAATCATTCCTAAAAATCTAACGCATTCCTTGGACTGAAACATTCTGTCAAGCCTAAACACATCTTGAATTTCAAAATCACATGGATTGGATTCATATGACTCCATAACCAATAAAACAAGGAGTTTAAGTAGTGACAGTTTCTAAGAGTACAGCATATAAGGAAAAACCACTAGAATAGAAAAGTAGCTATCTCATTCTCTTGCTAATGGACTTCCAATCTCATTCAACTCTCTCATTCCTCCATTTTCCTACTTTCCTGAGTAATTCGAATGCTAAAAGGTTTATGGATGTTACCACACTGGCACCTTGAAGGTGGAGGATTGGATTAGACAAGACTGACACCTACAACTGAGTGATCAACAAAGGAGGATCACAAATCAACCCCATAACAAGGTATGCAGTTGGTTTGTTCGCTTTCCGTGGTAATGTAAAATATTCCATTAAAATCAGAAGTATAAATGTTTATTTATATATCCTCTATTTATAGAGAAGAAAATTGAAGAAAAAAAAATCTTGCACGCTTATCAATCACAATGGGCTTGCCAAGAAAGCTTGTGCACTGGTTCTTTTAGTAATGATGTTCATGTTTTTTAAAAGTCACAATGAGTTCTCAAATGATGGAACCAGAAAATTTTAATGGAAAAGAGTACATTAAAAATGTGTTTTAACATGTAATACAAAAATCAACCAAAAGTCACTCACAAGTAATTATAGACATGAAATATTTGGCTTACGTGGTGAAAAATGTAACAGAGACATTCTGGCATAAACCGCAAATTTGCAGCCTCTCCCCATATAAGCAGATAAAGCCCTATATATAGAATTTTATATTGTTGAGCATCCTGTTTTACATAAGGCAACCTGCATTTACAAATAAAAATTTCATTGGAAGAAGAAAAATTGTAAAATAAAAAGAAAAAGGTAAAACAGAAGAAATTCATAATAATAATAACAATGAAAAGAGTGGGCAAAAAAGACAAAAAAAAAATGCAGATTGATGGCAACTGAAACCAAAAGTTAGTTCAAACACAAAATAGAAAAAGAAAAGAGTCGAGAATACATGGTTTTCATTAAGCATAGTTAGAATTTCTAGGTGGAAGGCGAGGGGACAAATGAGGTCACTTAAACCATTAATCTTACCGGATGTTTCTTTTCCTCCCCAAAAATTTGCACCAATTTGTATAGTTTTTAAAGAACTTCTTCATCAGTTCATCCACAGCTCCATCCCCTAACTGATATCATAAGAATAATATATTATATTTCAAATCCAAAGGAAAGATAAAGGTCAATTAGAAGTTCAAGGAGATAAACGAAAGAACACCTTTGGCTCAAATGTCTCCTTAGAAGCTTGGCGAATATGGGTGTTAGCAAGGAGGAGAATCAAATGCTCCCGCTGGTTGGCTACATTCCCTTCCTGATTAAGGACAAACAACATGAGAATTAAGAAAATTCATTTCTAGGGAATAATCATATAGATTATGAAATATCGAACATCACATCATACATGGCCATCTTACCAAATCAAAGATGATAGACGATGTCCCATGACCCATTATATTAAGCAGTACCAAAGAGAACAAAGATAAAAGCAAATATAGCATGAATTCTTCAAACTCATTACCTGGAATCCAAACCAACACTGAAGGCAATCAAACAAATCCACAGAAGCTCCAGGTTTTTGAAGATCTTGCATTACAGGTAAACCACGGATATTGCGAAGAGCAGTAAGGGCAGCTTTTATCTGCATCATTTTTTACCATATGAATAAACTATGTTCAGTCTATTACACTTTGGGTATTCTAATACTTACTGCATATTTTCAATAATTAAACTAAAAAAATAAATGTCACTAGACAGCATATAGTAGTCTATCAATTGCAACAATGAAGCAGCCTAATAGTTTAGAAGGAGTTGGTATCAAGCTTGTCTAGAATCCTATTAGAGCAATTTGAATTAATGGATTAAATAAAAAATCAATTAGCTCATCCATACAACATCAGACCTCAGGGAGTCGCATAATTTCTTGCTGATTGCCTTGATGATCAAGTGGAAGAATATTGTAGGGTACAAATATGTCAGTCTCCGCAAGGCCCTTTAGGGAAATAAGAGAGAGTCAAAGTAAGAAGATGTATGATAATTTGGGAATCTACTAACATTTGAACAAGAATTATTATCGTAAAATGTTATTGGAGAAGATAAAAGAGAAGGGGAACCTGAGGACAAGCTGCATTTGTAAATCTCTGTAGTACTTCATACAAAACGGGAGCAATTTCACGAGCATTTGTCAACTTCTCTTTGTGACTATATATATATATATATATATATATATATATATATATATATATGTATGTTTATATCACACACAATTCCACAGATTGATTTAGATAGTCAAAAATTAAAAATATCAAAAAAAAATTGGATCGAATACAAGCACAGTGGGATATCCATGAGGAAGTCTCAATTACCTATTTTCTAAATCCCATGAATCACTACGTTGGTCAATAATGTTCTTATAATGACGATGAACGCGTCGAAGTTCACCTAGATCAGACTTTTCTTTCCTTTTTGCAATAGTAGTTACTTCATCCTATAAAACCAAAATATGGAAATACAATATGAGATCATGCATAAAGGAAAAAAGAGATTTAGAAATTGACTACTTGTCAGCTTCAATTGCCTTAACTTTTGGTAGGAAGACAAAAAGTTACCAGGAAAACACAATAACAAGAGGGAGCTGTCACAATTGCAGATCATGATAACACAGACAAAAAGAGATATCCAGTATATTTCAAGAGGTTATGGAAATAAAAGTTTGATACAATTTAACTAGGAAATTTATCACTTTGGTTTTCTGATTCATACAAAATGCAAATCACTCTCAAAGTAACAGAGTGGTACCACCTTAGTTGCAGTCAAGCAAATGAAGGCATCATCTTTAACTTTCAATTAAGAAGTAAACTTCTTCAACTTGCATAACAGAACAAATATATGAAAGTTGATCAAAGTTTTAAGTTGAAAACAAAACGTACATATGAGAATTAGGGTGTTATAATTTATAGGAGGCTACTATTTTCTTGTAAATGTTGAATTCAAATCAAATAAAGATAGGGAAATGCTTATAAGTTCTGCCTAGAACTGGACAGACAGGTTGGATAGATTTTGAAGTTCTTGTCACAATCTGAAGGTAGCCACTTTCCAGGTAAAAACAAGCAATCCCATGGTCTAACATACAAAAAAAAGGATACATAGCCAAATTTCTTAATTAACAAATGGAACATGGCATTTACATTGATCAAACCCCAGCTTAGTTTGACCAATTTTGTAACTTAAAAACCAAGGTCTACATACATGAAGCTACGAATTAACTCTCAATACCTGAAAATTGAATGGACAAGACCATATAAATTCAGAAGATGCTATGCCTTAAGTAATGGACAAAGACAAAAGTATAGCTCCATACTAATTCCAGTTTGATAGTAAAAAGTCCCATTATTATTTTAATGTATGGAGAACTACCTTTGGAAGCCTCTAGAGTAATTTACAGTTGTTGCGGTTTTTATGTATTTCTGCAAATTATGCTTTTGGTACTCTAAGCATATAAGTTCATTCTTTGGTGAAATCAAAATCAGTTGTAAAAGGAACAGGAAATTGTAATGTGGTGCATTTAATTTTTACTAAAATAATTGTTTTTAAAGTCAAATCTTAAGGAGGCGTAAACTCTTTTACATGATATAGAAGTATTATAAATTGGAAAATTTTTATGGGAAATTTGACATGATTCTTACTGCAAAATTGCAAAACTAAGTAAAAAGCATATTAAAAGAATACCATCTTCCAATTGCTGTGTAAGCATACACAACAAGTTGAACTAAAAAGGAGCTTGAAAAGATGGAAATCCATATAACCAAAATATAATTACCACAATATTGACCAAAATAATGAATGAATGTATCCCTATATTCAAGTGCAAGTAAAAAGATCAGGGATTGTTAAATGGGGCATGCTAAAACTAACTGTCATATTGCTGTATTAAGCCGATAAATAAATAAAATGGTAGAACCACATGTTGGTAAAGTATAAGAAAAAAGGACAAGAAAAGGAGGATCAAATAGAAGACAATTGCAATGGGAAGAAGATAGTACAAACACCAAGGGAAGATGCTGAAAGACATTAGATTCACTTCAATTCCAAATTCTTCTTAACGAATGCAAGCAGTTACAAACATGGAAGTATGTTGACTACTTTGTAGCCAACTTTACCCTATATACCAAACAGACTTCATTTTCATTATCTACCTGTTCAAGCCGCTGAAGGAGAGCAGTTTTAAATTGCCGAACGCCCCGTCCAGTTGAATAGGTATCCTTGATATGTGCCATTTCAAAAGCATGAACACGGCCTGTGTTCCATTTAAACAATAGGAGATGTACACTGTATTAACTTCAGATTGAACTTGCATATTGCATTTAAGAAAAGGGTTTTCCCAGCCCCATTTCTCAAATTGTTGGATGCAAGGAATAAGTGAGAAAAAAAAAAATTAAGATTCTTACTATAAGATGCCAAATCATAATTTTTTATTTTTTTTAAAAAAAAAAGGGAAAAAGGAAAGTGCCAAACAATTAGTTGATTTCATCTTTATTACAGTTCAATCCCAACTTCCGAAGTACTACAAAGACAAGAGGATGGGTGATTGGAAATCAAAACCCAACTCTCCTATTGTCCGATTCCAAACAAAAAGAATAACAGGAAAATGAAGTCAAATTGTAGGCTTGAGGATGGAAATTTATGATGAAAAAACCAATAACATATTTCACTTTTGATCATGGCTATTAATCTAATCTGAATCATCCATTTCAGTATTACAACAAACCCCAAAATCATAATTACTAGACCTCTGTTTCAAAAGTCAACCAATACTAGCATATTCAAGGAAAAAAGTAAGATTCAGACTGAACCCCAAATTCGGTTGCAAAGAGATTCTGAGGAATTCAAGAATTTAAAGAATTGGGAATCTTTTTACTTTAATACTTTTATCTATTAGGTTTACAAATTCAGATGAATGATCTGGAAAATTGGAAAAATTCAGTAGAATAGACCAAATGATTGATAGAAAAAGGTGCAGAGATGAGAAAAATGAACCAAAAACATTGGTAATTTAGAGACAAATTGAAGGTGACATGGTACAAAAACACAACAAAACAACAAAACAATCACACCCCAAAAGTTGCGTGTCACAAACCAGGCGTCCAACCAATCATGTAAATAGGGAAATAAGGCATGAACATAAAGTGTGATGTGAAAAAAGAAAACTCACAGAGATAAGCAATACGAGGGTCATGGGGTTCAACCCGGTTGGCAACACGAAGAAAGCTACGAATATCAGTTCCTAGGGTGACAGGAACTCGCTCACTGTCAAAAGGCTCAGGGGAAGTATCATGGCTAGTGGAAGTAGAGGTTGTGAGAGCTCTGGATGTGTTGGTTTCATGAATGGGGTCAGCAACTGTGATCTCTGACATTGCTTAGTTACAGAGAAGAAGGAGAAGAAGGAGAAGAAGAGAAGAAGAAGAAGAAGAATGGATTGATGAGAGTGGTGCAATGGGTGTGTAGAGAGTCGTGCATATGAGGTGGTGGGGGTGGGGGTGGTGGGCATTGGGCGAATGTGCATTGCTTTCATCTTTTTGTGGACTACTACTGCTTTCCTTTTCTTAATGTTGTGGTGAATGGAAAGAGGAAATTGGTTTGATCTTTTGCTTTTGCTTTTGAAGGTTGGATGGTTTGTTTTCTCTTTTGGTTGCGAACTGGGCGGAGTTGGCATAGAAAGCCAGGGGTTTAGAGCTCCCTTTTGAATGGGTGATGGGCGGGTTCTTTTTATTTTTTATTGCTCAATGAAAACCACACCCCTTAAGGATTTTCATGCCCCCCTTTTCCCCTTTTCTTTCTCCTTTTCTCCTTTCTCCTCCTCATTCAATTAAAGGCACATTTGTGTTATGCCTAAATGCCTAAAAATACACTAAATTTGTACTCTATATTTCTTCAATAATTTAACTTTATACTTCTAAATATATATATATATAAATTATTTCTATTTTTAATTTTTTTTTTGAATGAAAAACAAGGAACAATATTTTTCTTTTACTTCCTAATGCTACTTTAGAAGTAGGACAAGTGAAAATAGATTTGTTTTTAAAACGTGTCTTTTCTAAATTTAATAATATTTATATCATCTTTAAAAAGATCCCTTAAAAGGCTAAGCAGTAAAATACTGCATGCTTATATATATAAAAGCGAAAAAAAAAAATTAAGAAAAACGATTTTCTTATATTTGGTTTCATGATCATAAATATAAAATAAAATAAAATTAATTAAAAATTTATATATTTTAAAATTATTTAATCTCTATATAAAGTGAATAAAATATTTTTAAAATAATTTATTGAATTCAAATTTATTTTTTCTTTACTTTGTTGTATTCCTACATCTTGAACTGATAATTGAACCTTATGAAAAACTTAAAATCACTTTGAGACATGTCGGTGTGAGTCTTCTGGCCCTCTTTCTGCTTACAATAATTAGTAATTCTTTCTACTTTATTTTTATCCTTAGTGAACCCATACACTGCCAACAAAAATAAAGGCGACACTCCTTTTATTGCCCTTTTACAATTTTTCCTTCTTTTTTGATTTATTTGTTGTCTTCCAACAAAAAACTAAAGCACACATGGAAGCATGGTGGTGTCACGGACTGCCGAGAGTGGGCAGCACATGTGATTTAGGGGTCAAAAACCCCTTTACGAGAGTGGAAATTAAAGCTTCTATCCATCGCCTTTTTTCCTTGGAAAATGAATACTATATGTATTAAAGAAGAAGGTGGGGAGTTAGTATGTGAGTGGGCGTGGTACATCACCTTTTTACTCATATAATTGCAAGTATTTGTTAATTAATAGAGGACAACTAAGCCTAAGCCTTGCAGCAGATCAAAGCCAAGGAAGGAACTGAAAAGAAGTTGCTCCTTTTTCTCTTTTTAGTCCATTTCTTCCTAGCTAAGGTATGAGACGTTTAATTCACATATGATTTGTTGGGCTCTAGGACCCCCCCTCCCCTTTTTTTTCTTCTAGCAAGTTGATTTGGTAGGAATAGGAGGAGACATTTTCAACCTAAAATCATTTTTCATTTAATCATGTCTTTAAGTGTTATTATCATCTAATTTTATTAAAATGAATGTTCGCAAGTGATGAAATAATGTCCATTTAATATATATATATATAATCTATCGATACCAACTTTTTAAAAATCATAAACATAATAAGTCTTAACTTCAGTATCGAATTAGTACAAATTGAAAAATAAGATCGATCATAATTTATCATATATATAATTTGATAATATTACTTCATACCAATCTGCGTCTCATTGCTTTGTAATCAATTACGTTCCATTGTTTTGTACCTATCTGGTTGATTTGTATCTTAACCATAATCTTTTATTATTATTATTATTTTTAGTATTATTCATTTGTGCCTTTTATTATTTTTTGTATTTTGCTTCACCACTAACTTTTAATGGTCAAGATTATAAGTTTAGAAGACGTCTAATCAATATATTAAATTTTTTTAATACTATTTACTTCATCATGTGCTTTTGAGGAAAACTCCTTTGGCATAAGATGATTATAGAAATATTGATATATAATATATATATATTTTTAAATAGAACATATTTCATATTTTTAAAAGATAAGGGTATCTTTTTAAATAAAAATTATGTAAGGAAAATAATAAATAATGATATACATAATAATTTGGTTATGATAACTATATTTGGTTTGAGAGGTTTGTAGGAGTATGAATGAGAAGGAAGAAAGAGAGACAGCACAATAAAAGCAGAAGCATTTGAGGTATCCATGAAATGAGGCCTATCACCCAGACAGTTTAGGCATATAAAATTAGGATTTTATGCTTTGTTTTGCTGGTAAAGAAGATGAAGCCAAACTATTGTGACCAGATCATCTACTTGTCCTGCATCACATAAATTCATATGCTTCTACAGATCATTCATCTCACCATTCACCTCTTCTTCCAACTCTTATAAGGCCCTGTTTGGGCTGCAACCCCTGCCATTTCTATTTTCTGTTTCACTTGTGTTTTGAGTCCCATTCAACCCAACATGTCAAAGAATCACATCAATGAAACACCATCAACACATCAAAAACGTAAACAAAAAAAAGGTTACCCATGTTTTCATTTAAAAAGAATGGCTCACTAAAGTCAGAATTCTTATCTACAAAGAAAAGGAACAACAGTGTGAAGAAATTGCTTTAGAATCTAAACTCTGGCTTTCTTATTGCCCATGGTTGGGCTCACCATCCCATTTCGAGCAGCATCTTGCTCACAATGTTGCTCAGCCTTGATCCATCTAGCCACAGAGTTGGTACCAAAACTCCAGTAGTCTGCCAGAGCCTGCCGCTGTTGGGCTGGTCTCTTAGGTTGACTTGCAGAGGAACTGGGATATGAAGGACTGCCAATGGGTTGCTGAGTTAGGGTACCAGGGCGAACCAAAGCATCTGTACCAGTTGGCTCATTCAATCGTTCTTCCAAATGTGTAGAAACAATTTTATGTGGAGGCAGAGGTGTGGGAGTCCCTGGACAGCATGTTTCTTGAGGCATAGGAAAATACGGGCGATAGAATGAAGATCTAACATCCTGCTGCTGACCAATTCCCCTGTCCCTTAACCGTGCTTTCAAATCAGCAATCTGTTCATACTGTAAGAAAAACCACATTCATTAGTCAAGGACAAATGAAAACAAACCAAGGGCCATTAAGATGAAAATCCATTACCAAGTATCCCTCTTTAGCCTGTAGCTTGCGGTTGGCCTGTGCTTGAAATTGAGCCTGAGAAAAGAAAGAAAACCATATATAAAAGACAGTACTAAGGATTGTAATGATAAGGAGATGATTTATAAGTCATCACACCTCAGTCTTTAAAACCAACACCAAGTGTTTGAGCCCACTGATGAGCTGGTAAGCTTCCTCTAGGTGTGGGCGGTATGCCTGCATGGAAGTGTTCCTTACATGAAAGAGCTAATCCAAACAGGAGCTAAAATTCCTTGGTTTGAGTTTTTTACCAGGTGGACATGAGGAGGTAGGGGGAGCCCTTCCCCATAGCTGACCCGAGGAACTTCCACTTGTTCCAAAATCCCATCTTCATTTGGCAAGTATACATTCCATGATGGACGATTAGGGATCTGAATATCACCTGGAAGGATTTGCAGTCCCTCTTTTGAAGTTTCTCCTTGGCTTCGAACATCTTGGTCCTGCAGATGGAAAAGATATTTAGAATGCACATAGAGTTGTAATATGCAGCCACAGTTAAACAACATGGCTTTTACCACTGAAGGTACACTGTTTCTAAATGGAGGCATAAGAAGGGAGGCACGAAAGTCATCGTAGTTTCCAGAGTGATCAATGAATCTCTCTGCTGGAAATCCTTTAAAACATCCCTCTAGCTCTTCAATGGAGAAAGAAGCGGTCAACCTCACAGACATGGGAGGAGGTAGTGGAACCATAGGTTGAGGAGAACCCAGCGTCTGCATGGAGAGCCTTTCTCCCAGGAACCAAAATTGGCCAGAAGGGCCTTCAAACAAAATCCTCCGACGTGACAGTTCCTTGGCATGGCGGATCTCTGGAGGCAGAGTTGGCTCAATCTCACCCCATGGATTCCAGTTGACCTGAAAGAGTAGGAGTTCATATATTGTTTCACAGGTAAGTGATGACCGAATTGGTGGTTTTTGAGGGAACTTTACCATCTCAATTGTGAGATTGTTGATTGCTTCCCGAAAATTCTTCAAGTCAACCATCCTATGTTTGGGACACATCTCAAATTCAGAACCACCCCACCATCTTAAAGATCGGGGAAAAGCCATAGAATCATCAACCTTTAAGGAGGGAGCCAGTAGACTGAAGTACTCGTAGCTCCAAATCTGTAGAACAATCATGAAATGTGAGGAGATAAACAAAATGCATCATGTAAAAGTTCTGCCTTCTTTAAAGTTAAGTACCTCCCAGACTTTCCAAAGGCCGCCTAGCCTGTGGGCCTTACCCCGTGACACACTGTTCATGTGGGTGCATAGAGCAGCATAGGCTGCACCTCCCCAGTCATATTCTCCGATTCTGTCAACATCCTCAAGAGCTGGGAGGGAGTTCAAATTCACCTTGCAATCTAAGGTGCCAAACATAGTGCATCCAAAGAGGTAGAGGATGAAAGCCCGAGTATGGCACTCTCGGTCTCTATCAGTGTTGCAAACAACATTGTGGAAATTCTCAAAGAGCCAGGAGCATGAAACTGAACCACGAATAACCGGAGGGTGACTGCCCAAAGCCTTAAGAAGATCATCCTCTGATCGGTGAACACCGGCATTGTATGGGATAGGCTTCCCCCCAATCCGCAACCCCGTGATAACACTGAAATCATAAGGGGTCATTCCTACTTCCCCAAAAGGGAAGTGCAAAGTCCCTGTTGTATCCCACCATCGCTCTGCAAGGGAGATAACTCGAACTTTTTCAGCACGGGAAGAAGGGCAGAGACTGGAGATGAAGCGTCCAAACCCTGCATTATCTACCTTTTGCTTCACAACAGGGTCTAGTTTGTCATACCATTGGGTCAATGCTATGCTGCTGCCACAGGTTTTAAGGCCCTTGGGAAGAATCTGCAAAACAATCCTTTGATGCCAAATGAGTGTTGGAAGTGAAATGTGCAAATTTTCATGTAATAATTTGTGTTAACTTTTGCCATCAGATCACACAAGAATAATTAAGCCCAAAAATGTGAGTATTGCTTGGCCATGCTTCATAATTGCAGGAGCCCGGTGTAAATACAGCCAAAGAAAGATGGAGAGTTGGAGTAAAATGGCGATCGGCTTCTGACCAAAATTTTCTTCATATAAAACCTTTTTTGCTATGCAGAAAATAAATAAATCAAAAGCAATGCCTCAAATTTGTATTCAATCCTAATTCTAAAGGAGCAGTTGACACAAAAATCCAACTTTTCTGTATCAAAAACAGTTTGCATTTTCACTTTCAGTCATCCCTCCTAATTCCAGACCGAGAGAGAAAAACCCTTGGAAAGACGAACAAGCCAGTTTGCACACAACAGAAAATAAAACAAACCCACAACAAAACGTATCAAAACACAAGAAAAATCGGCATGGAAACAAGAGAAAGTAAAATTGAGTAAGTTTTGAAAAAGTACTTCTCCACGAAGCCCATGCCTGGAGATATGCTTATGAGGATCTTTGAGGAGAGTAGGTGACTGGCAGGCCACTAAATTTTGGGGCTTCGCTTCTTCTTCTTCTTCTTCACACCCGTTTTGGTCTGATGAAGGCGATGCCATTACTCTCGATGATAGTTTGGCAAGGTTTTCAATTCCGAAATTTTCAACTTGAAAACAACTAAATGGAAAGCTGCCGGCTTAAACCCACCGTTGATATCCTCACGCCCGGGGCCTTCCCACACTGACGCTGAGAGTTTTGCTTCATTGCATGTGACTTCCTTTCTGAATGGATTAAGAATTTTATCCATTGTAACTACCTATATAAAATTAAAAAAATAAAATTAAAATTAAAATTAAAATTAAAAAATAAAAATAAAATAAAGTTTAAAGTTTTTAAAATACTCTCTTTTAATTTTCATAATTTTTTTTAATGTTTAATAGATTTATAGATTTTTTTTATTGCCTTTCAATTTTTTGTTAACCGGCACATACAATATCTTAACTAAAGCCCACCCAATTAATCAATGGATGCAAAATCTAAATAAATAAGAAAAAGGAAACAGGCAACCAAATGAGGAAAAAGGAAATTAATTTATAGGAAAAGACCAACTATTTAAAGTCTAAAAAGAAATTTTTTTTCTTTTCAAAATACTTTACTATAAGAAGAGATTCTAAAAAGGGATATTTGATTAAAAGGTAATTGAAAATCTAATTTTTAAATTTTAACCTTTTATCATTTTTCGATCTTATTTTGATTCTTATTATTTTCTTATAAAAATAAATTTTCTCTAAAATTTATATATAAATACTTGAAATGATAAAAGGTATTTACGTTAAAAGTTGATTACTTTTCAAGTCAAAACATATAAAGAGCTAGAATTATTTCACTTTTTTTCACCAATTAATTCTCCTAAAAATATATTATCAGATACGATAGGAAAATATTTTTACAAAATTAATAATGGTAGTAGAATATTTCTATTACCTTAACCTTTTTTCCCTATGTAGCATTAATTCAAACTTATTTGATTTCTTGTCTTGAGATTACAATAAAGGGGGCAAAAAGGATATGTTTACATATATCTCTTTCTACATTTTTCTTCCCCCAAGGGTTTATTTTCCATTCAAGATCATTGATGCCTAATGTGGATAGTGTATTTATTTTACGTGATTAGCCAAATTTGTTATTATTTTTTTTTCTTTTTATTATTGTTGGTCATTTATGCCATTGCTCAATTTTCTTTACTACATCCCTTTTAGGGATGTCTTAGAAAAATTATTTTATTTCATTAGCATGAATATATGAAGGTAGTGATTGTTTCCTTTTATTGAGATTTTGAACATTTTTTGTAATAATTTTAAATTTAGAAAGTGTTTTTGCAAAAAAGTATTAGGTGTTCAATAAATTTAAAAAATTTAAAAAATTTAAAAATAATTTATAATATTTTCTATAAAAACATTTTATGAGTGATTTTTTTAAAAATGCTTTCTAATAAAATACTTTTACTAAAAGCATTTCAAATAGAAACTTGTCAAACACACTTTTTATTGTTTTTAAAATAATTTCAAAATTTCATTAGAGCCACTATTTGAAAGTTTATTTTATTAATTCTCTAAATAAGTTGTTGCGGTACATGACTTTTATCAAAAGAGCTATCTGAAACTTTACTACATGTAATTATTTTATTTTTTAAAAGAAAAAATAAGCATATAAAATTGCCAAAATATTCTTATCTCTTTCCTTTCCTCCAAATCAAATCTCATTTTCCCTTTTCATCGACTCCCAAATTTGTAATGTTCCGTTACAATATAAATTCATAAACTGGCCCATTTAGTCCATTCTCTCCTAGCCTATTTTAGGGCCCTTCACTCTTGGCCCACTTGGTCCATTCACTCCTGGCCCACTTGGTCCATTCTAAGCCCATTTATTCTTGGTCCAATATGTACACATTTATTCTTCATCCAATATGTAGGCCCATTCATTTTATTTTAGTATTTTTTAAAATTTTTTTATGTTATTATTATTATCATTATTTATTTTTATTCTTTTTTATTTATTTATTTATTTTTTGTTTTTATTTCATATTTTACAATTTTAAAATATATAAATAGATTTGATTTTCAGGTTTTTTTTTCTCTCCATCTAAAATAAATAAGTAAAACAAGAGAACAACAAGAAAAAAACAGAAAAGAAAAAGAGAAGAAGAAGAGGAAAGAGATGGTGAGAAAAAGAATGGTTTAACGGAAGGAAAAAGTTTGTGGGACCTCATGTGAGTATGGATTTATTTTATTTTATAGTACTTAGTGGTAGTTTCCCTTTATTGAGATTTTGTTGCTTTCTAGGCAAGGTTAATCCCCGTTTGGTTCACAATCTGAAAGTTCATTTTATTAATGCTTCAAACGTCTTTCAATAAAAGTTACCATACATAACTTTTATAAATGAGATAAAAGAAAAATGGGTATAATAACATTATCAAAATGCACTTTTCTCCTTCCTCTCATCTAAAACCAAATCTCATCTTCTTTTCTTACCATTCCATTTCAATGTGCACCCTCAAATTTGTCCTAGTATGTTTCCATGTAGACTCATTCATCTTGACCTAACTTAAGTCCATTTACTCTTAGTAAATTCTAGGGTCATTCACTCTTGGCCCATTCTACACCATTTACTTTTGGCCCACTCTAAGCTCCTCCATCTTTGATCCATTCTAGGCCCATTCATTCTTAGATCTCCATGTGATTGAGCGGACAATTAGATTTTGATTGATCACAATAGTCTTGCATCATTCCTAATGGTTGCAATGCCATCTACACATAAAATAAAAAAATACCATCATGGGTCCTTGCCCTTTCTTGTATGTATTTTAATCCATAAATGGATTTCTGTAACTTGCATTCTAGAGCTCTTGGACCTTTGTTATAAAATTGTTTAATTACATAATAAAGATGTTTTTCATCAAAATAGGTGTTTAAGAAAGTCATTTGGACATCCATTTGTCATATCTTGTAATCGAAATACTCGACGATGAATAAGAGTATTATGTTGGATTTGAGCATGATTAGTGGCGAAAATATCTCCTTATAGTCAAAATTAGGTTTCTAACTATAACCTTTAATACCTTTAACTACAAGTCTAACCTTATATATCTCAACCTTTCCATCTACTATTCTCTCCCTTTTGTAGACGCACTTACACCAAATGGGTATTATCCCATTAGACGTCTCAATAAAATCTTAGACTTTGTTAGTATATATGGATTCTAACTTCACCTCCATATCTCCTTGCAATAAATGAACATTAATGACACTCATAGCTTCATTGTAGTTTATGAGATTGGCCTCATGTTTCTCTAGGATTGCCTCAAAAGACTTCTTAGATACATAAACCTATTCAATTATGTAATAACTCTCTCACAAAGACAATGCACTCGTGTACTAGAAGTATCAAGAAAGGTTGGTGTTTGTACTTTGGATCTATACCTAAAGGATTTTATACATTTTTTTAGTTCTTTTTTTTTTTTTTGAACTATAACTTTAATATCAAGATCAAAATATTTTGTTTTACAAAATGAGTGATATAATTTTTTTTTAAAAAAAATAAAGAAAGTGGATGTGAAGAATAAATTTGTGATTAATAAGATATGTATATCCCATATCTCAACTTAAGATTATCATATTCCATATAAAGAGGATGTAAAAAAGCAGAAAGATATATTATGTGATGTTGAATATGTGACATCATCCTTAACTAAACATGGGTGAGATTTGTTCCTATTTTTTATTCTATGTGATACTATATCTAACTAACCAAACGTAGACTTAATCTTCATCAAATAATAAAATGGATTACATTCTTTCTTCCATGTTAGACCAATTCACCAATCTTAACTTCTAAGCTCTCATGATCAATGTTTTAAAAATAAGGCAAAATTGGTCGGTTAAACTACCAATCGATGGCCTTATTGGTCTAATTCACTTATTTGAACTATTTTAACATCCAATTGGTTAGACTAAGTGGTTCTTTAAGAACTAGATGGTTCAATACTTTCATTTATTTATTTTTTCAATCAAAATGACGTCATTTTGATGTTGTTTAAAGTGAAACAACGTTGTTTCATTCTAATATAAATTTAAGTTTCCCCCCTATCCTTAAGCCCTTACTCCAACCTCCAATCTCCACCATTCCATAGTCCACAATCATTTGGTCCTCTCTCTTTAGAGATTTTGAAGCACATCAATATCGACACTAAAACCAACATCGATACTAATACTGTCTTAACCTGTAAGGCTATAAGCCTGTAACTCAAGCCCAAGTTCATTTTGAAAATCTGATTTTTTTTATTGTAAAAATTATAATGGAAAAAAAGTAGCTTATTATATTCAATATCTTCCAGCTTGGACACTCAAAAAATTTCATCTTTATCTCTTGAGCCTTGAAGGACAAACCTTTCTTTGATGAAATCTTTATATCTTAGGTGTTCCATAGGAATAAATTGCTATTCCTTTCCTCCATAGAGAAAGGGGTATTCCAAAGCCTCCATAGATTCTTAAGGCTATCTGTTGCATCTATATAAATTTATAGGGCTTTATGGTACCCATGGCTTATGATATAATAATTAATAAGCTCAAATTTAGTAAAGTGGAATCCTATTATTTCCTTACCCCTCTATGATTCAACCTTTCTTCAAATGGAGTCGCATTTGATATAAATTAATTGCAAAGAATTTAGTATTTATCATTTAATTTTTGTTGCATAAAATATTTGATACAAAGTTGGCAATTTTGTGTGAAAGTTTGTAAGCAAGTTTCTTTTTGTAAATCTTAATGAATAAAGCTTAGCTAGAAGTCTTTTAATTTATAAGTATCAATGCAGTTGTTGATGACTTAGTTTTTAGTGATGCTTAAAATTGTTATATTACCTTATTTATTTATTTTTATTTTTACAATTTGATAGAAAAATGGGGTCAAACTTAACCTAGCCTTTGCTCAAGATTCAACCTTAAATTCACAATCAATTAGAGGCAAAACCAACCTTGCATGGGACCATATTTTTGAAGAAAGAAATCCAAATAGAAGGAAAGCTCTCATTTGCTTGTATTGCAAAAAAGTTGTGAAAGGTTTGGGAATTCATAAAATGAAACAATACCTTATTGGAGTGAAAGGTGATATTGGATCATGTAAATCGATTCCTCTTGATGTTAGATTTTGAATGGAAAATTCTTTGTGAACTTTTATGAAATCTAAAAAAGTAGCTTAAGAATCTTATGAATATGAACACCCATATGGTCTTAATGTGTCATAGTTTGAAAGGAACATGTCAGAATATGAAGAAGAGGTTTAAGAAATGAAAAATCTTAGAACAAGTAGTAGAATAAGAAAAAAGTTAACAATGGATAAGTATTTTGCACTAAGAACTACTTCAAGTGCTCAAGCTCCCATTAAGAATGTATTAGTTAGTAAAAAAGATATTTGGAGAATAGATATAATCATTGGAAGATTCGTTTATGGTGCATTATTCTTACAAATGTTGCGAATTCTTTCTACTTCAAATCACTATTGGATACTATAGCTACAAGCTGTCTTGCATATAAAGATTTAGCTTATCATTAATTATGAATTAATCTTTTAAAGATGATAAAAAAGAATAATTCAATTACTTGTGAATTCTTATCACAAAATTTGTGCAAAAGTTGGGTGTACAATAGTGAGTAATGGTTGGACAGATAACAAACAAAGAATAATAATCAACTTCTTTGTTTATTGTCCCTAAGGAATATCATTTGTGAAATTCATTGATGTTTTAAATATCATGAAGGGTGCAACTAATTTGTTTTGACTATTTGAGGAGGTAATTAAATGGGTTAGTCCAAGTAATGTAATTCATATGGTTACTAATAATGCTACAAATTATATGACTACAAGGAGGATGATTTCCGAGAAGTATAAACACATTAATTGGTTGCTTTGTGCAACTCATTGTCTTAATTGATACTTAAGGATATTAGTAAGTTAGACCATGTTGTTGAACTTACAAGACATGCATTAAAGATGACAATTTTTGTGTATAATCATGTTGTTTTGTTAAGTTGGTTAAGAAAAAAAGAATGATGGACAAAGTTTTTGTAACCTGGTGTGACTTGTTTTTCTACCACATTCATTGCACTAAAAAGTCTTCATGATTATAAACATGATTTGCAAGCTTTAGCGATTAGTAAGTTTTTTGTGGACTCTAGATATTCAAAGGATAATCTATACTACATATAAAAGTATGAAGTGTTTAAACACTTTCCCCCCCTATAATTAACCTTATCATTTTTATTATGTATGCTTATATCCTATCATTATGATATGTAATTAATTCGAATAATGTTTGTAGACAACTTATAAATTAGTTTAGATAATGTTTCTCTTTTACAAAAATTATCATTATTATTATTTTTTTTTAAAATTCGTTGAGATAATGATTCTTTTTACAAACATAATTATATAATGTTTTAAAGTTGATCTAGATAATGATTCTCTTTTATAAGCTTATCATAATTTTATTTTTCATTCTCAATTTATTTAATAATTCAGATAATGTTTGTAGATAACTTATAAATTAGTTTAGATAATGTTTCTCTTTTATGAAAATTATCATTATTTTTTTTTTCTAAAAAAAAACTTCATTGAGATAATGATTTTTTTTTTCAAACTGAATTATATAATGTTTAAAAGTTGATCTAGTTAATGATTCTCTTTTATAAGCTTATCATAATTTTATTTTTCATTCTTAATTTATTCAATAAAAATAGAGATTTAAACTAAAATCAAATAAATACAAAAAATTGGTTTGAATTAATTTGGTTTTTTGAATTCGAATTTTAAACAAAAATTGTTCTTTAATATTATTGAATTCATATAATAATAATATATTATTGTTTTAATGGTTATTTCATTTAAAAAAAAAATAATATTTGAAGATGATATAAGTTTTCTATAGAAAAAATTTAATAAATTGTTCATGTATCATGTATTTATTATTATATATATTCATTCAAAGTATTCAGATAATGTTTTATTCAAGGACAAACTCCTCTTTAGAAAAATTATTGTAATTTATTTACAATAATTTTAATCTCTTGATAAAACAACTTGGATTGAATAATAATTCTCTTTTTAAAAAATATAATAATTTATGTTTTTAAAATAAAAAAAATATAATAAGATAAAAAAGGATTAATACAAAAAAAGACTTTTGAATTCCAAATTAAATATTTTTTAGTTATAATTTAATTTATTTATATAATATTTTATGACCAACTATTAAACTTTATTGATCATAGTAAAATTTTATACACATATATGATTTTTTTTTTATCCACATTAAACAATTTTTGTATTTATTGTTGTTTTAAATATTATTAATTATTAAATAAATTTAAATTTAAGCAGATGCATGGACCACCACGCATCCGATCATAGTGGGCTCATTCATGCACCTAATCACTGTTACCCACTTTCCCTCTTTTCTTCAAGTAGGGTGAGGGAGTTGAACGTGATCTTCAATGTTTTCCAATTGAAATATTAGATGAGATCATGATTCACGTTGCAAAAACATCATCAATGGACTTCTTTACTACCAGAAAAAGGTGTGCATCAAGCTTCTAAATTATTTCTATTTGTATATAGATATATAGCTATATTAAAAATAAAGATTAATAGTTTGATCTAAATTTGTAGTTGCAACAAATTACATGAGGCATCAAAGGAGAGAAAAATCATGTGATACATCTCGTTAGAAAAATTCCCGACCAACCCATGGTTTGAAGCTAGTAGTCAAGTTGCCTTATTCTTAAAAAGTTGTAGGGATGTTGGAAATCCAGAGGCATAATACAGGCAAAGAATGACAAGCTTTTATTTTAGAAGATTTGATTATCCTATTTGAATAAATATTTACATCTTATTTGTTGTGAACCTCTTTGGAATTGATTTTTTTTTTTTAATAGTTAAGAGTTTTTTAGCTTAGAGAAAGTAGAATTGAGTGTTGCTCTTTTCAAGAATGCAATTACAATGAACCACATGGAAGCAATGTATGTGTATAGAATCATTTTGTTGTGCAAAGGTGACAGTTCGAATGAAAACGAAGGGTTATATCTTTTAGATGTGGTTAGAAAATCAACCTAGTTGGAGGAATGTAGAGCAAGAGTGAAGTCTTTCATATTGACAATGTGGGTTAGAATCCATAGTCTTAAATATGAAGAACTTAATATCTATTGTGTCGTAAAGATGTAAAAAAAAAAAAAAAAAAAAAAACAGGAGTTGTCATTGACAAAGACTAGAACGACACTTATTTTGGAGAAGCCGAAGGTGAAAAACATTGCCAAACTTGTATGGCTACCAATGAAGTCTCCACCTTTTGTAAAATATTTAAATAGATTATAATATTATTTAATTATGGTTGGTTTGGTTTTGATACACAATACACTTTCCAATTTTTTCTTTTTTATTGTGTTTGTTCTATTTGGAATATTGTATATTAATAATCATTTCAATTATGTATGCTTATATCCTATTATTATTATATGTAGTTAATTTGGATAATGTTTTTGAAGAACTTATAAATTAGTTTAGATAATGTTTTTCTTTTATATAAATTATCATTATTTGTTTTTTTTAAAAAAAAAAATACTTGGTTGAGATTATAATCCTCTTTCAAAAAAATATGATGATTTAAGTTTGAAAAAAAGATAAAAAAGTATAAATACAAAAAATGAATTTTGAAATCCAAATTAAATCTTTTTTAGTTATAATAATTTAATTTACTGGTATAATATTTTATGCCCGACTATTAAACTTTATTGATGATATTAAAATTTTATATACATATATATTTGATACTCAAACTTTAATAAATCACTGTACCTAGAAGAATTTAAACCAAGTTATGTTTTTAACTCATATGAATTTATTTAATCCATTTTTAGTTATTTTATAAAGTGAAAATAGCAGATATTGATAGAATTATATTAAAGAATAAGGTAAAATTAATTTACATTTTGAATCTTTGATTGAAAAAATTTGAACTAGAATCAAATACCTAGGGTGAATATAGAATGAGAAAACCAGAGTGACAACCTAGCAACTTATATTAATTTTCAAGAATGATAGAAAATAATATATTTGTCAAATTTATAGGCTAATCAGTTGGGAACCAGTGCACCCCTCCTCCATTAACTCCATCATTAGATAATGTATCGGTTGGGAACTAAAGGATGCCTCCTCTGTTAACTCCATCATCATATAATGTTGTATTTAATTTCATTGCAAATCATATTCATGTTTCACTTGATATATTTTCAATGGATATTGAACGGTTAAAAAACAACCATTCATAGTGATTCATATCTATTTGATATAAATAAGATCAATACATTAATAATCAATTCATTAATTTTATATTTAAAATATAATTTTTATATTTTATAAAAAAATGCTTTATAATTCATATCTATTTGATATAATTTTTATATTTTCAAATATTTTTATATTTATATTTCAAAATTATATAATTTTTGCACATGATTTTATAATATATTTTATATTTTATAAAATATAATTTTATAATTTTATATTTTATAATAACTATCTTGTATTAATAAATTAATAATAAATACATATGCATTTATAATACTTGTTTTTTTATATAATTTTTTATACAATTATTTTAAAATAACTCATTGAAAGCAAATAAAAATAATTTAAAACAATTAAATTATGTTTTAATATTATTATATTATTAGAAAATACTATATTTTTATAACAAATTTTAGAAAATAATTTCTATTAAAAAAATTTACAAACACTTTTTCAGTTTGGAAAGCATATTTAAAAAAAAAAGGATATTCACTTTTCAATTATTTAAAAAAAGGTTAAACATAAATGTTAAATTGCATTCATCTCTTTTTATATCAATATAAAAAGATGATAAAAAAAAATATTTTTGTCCCAACAAAATGTTCCCATTTACATTAGTTTTGATTCATAAAAATAACATGGAATAAATCATAGTACCTAGAAGAATTTAAACCAAGTTACATCTTTAATCCATTTTTAATTATTTTAAGAAGTGAAAATAGCGAATATAGATGTTAGAACCCACATGATTGGGTATTCATAATATTTTTTGCTAAAATAAAATTTATTGCGTTCTTCTTTTCAACATAACAACAAACCTATTTATAATAAACTAATCATATTTGTACTAGGACTCCAATTCCTATTAGACTAAGAGTCCTAATTAACATAGGGAACCTAAATAAATAACAATTCCTAAAATTATTCTCATTTGACTTTAAGTCGGATTATAATTTCAACAGCCTCCCTTAATCCAAATTGTAAAGTCAATCACACCAAGTATCATTTTCAACTTCTCAAACACATCTGTCTTTTGTGGCTTGGTAAAAATATCTGCAACTTGATCTTTTGATCTACAAAACTTAAGTTTGATATTTTGATTTTTCACGAGTTTCATAATATAATGAAATTTGATTCTTATGTGTCTGTTTCTACCATGAAACATCGGATTCTTTGTTAATGCAATAACAGACCTATTATCACACAAAATCTTTGTAAGACCTTTTTGTTCATACTTCAATTCATTAAGCATCCTACGAAGCCAAACTACTTGACATGCTACGGAAGTAATTGCCATGTATTCAACTTCTATAGTTGATAATGCTACAACTTGTTGCCTTTTTTATGATTGTGAGAATGCTTCTTTTCCAAGATAAAAAAACATGCCTAGCAGTGCTCTTTCTAGTCTCTACATCACCTCCCCAATCACTATATGTGTAGCCCACTAAACTGAAGTTGTTTGAGTAGGAGTCGAAAATTCCATATCATGAGTACTACTTACATACCTCAAAATTCGCTTTGTCGGCTGCAAGTGTGACTGATATGGTTTTTCCGTAAATTGACTAATAATTCCCACCCCATAAACAATATCTGGTTTACACTACAAGAAAATGTACTTTTCGTGACAAAAATTTAGGGGCGAATTCTAATTTTGTCGCTAAAAGTAACTTTTACCGATGAAATTTTAGATGTTGTCAATAATGCCAATTTTCTACAAACTTTTCCTAACGAATTTGAAATTTTTGTCGCTAAAAGATGTGGCGGGAAAATTTGGCGCTTTTTTTTTGGCGCAAACACTTTTGTGACAAAAATAAACTATTTCCCTACGAAAATATTTATCACTAATTATAATTTTTGGTGATGAAAATAATTTCCTCACTAAAAGTTACAACCTTTTATCTATTTTTGCTTACAAAATGGTTTCGTCGGTAATTATATTATTTCCTGACAAATTGAGTAATTTTATCACCAAATAATGTTATTAAATTGTGATATTAATAAAGAATATTAATAAATAAATAGATTATTTATACTATGAAATAATACAATATATATTTGTTGACACTTAATATTTATACTATAATATTTTATTTATATAAATAATAATAAAAATTAAGGATCCACAAAATTAAATACTAGAATGTAGATTTATTTAAATTTAAATGTTCTATTATGTAATAATAGTATTGTTATGAAATAACAAAAATGTAGATTATTTAAGCAATTAATATTTATAGTGTAATATGTTATTTATATTTATATATATATAAATAATAACAATAGATAATCCAAGATATGTAAGATTACATCCTATGATATAAATTTATTTAAATTTCAATATTATTATATGGTGCTACACATACATAAATACTACTAAATGATTTTTATTATATTAGGTAAAAGTTATCCATACAAGTCCAATGTAGTATTAAATTTATGTTAGCTATGAATAAGTAAATTTATTCAAAATCATACCTTATCCACTCAAGAAGTAAATTTATACTAACATTTAGTTACCTAGTTTAAATTAATAGATTTTTTTTTTTAATTATTACTTGGTTTTTAAATAATTGGTCAGAATTAACTTTCTCAAATAAATTGTCTAGTATCTATAAAAACATTCTACCTACATAAAATTCCAAATATTATTTATGTGTACGAAGATATCATATATTATTAATAAATAAATAAGTATAAGTTAAATATTATATGATATAATATATTGTAAGTACTATATGCCTAGCTCTATTTTCATATTTACAAAATAAAAAATGTTTGATATATATAGCACATATGAAATTCTATATAAATATAAAGTTTTTTGAAAAGTTTTCAACCACATCTTTATTAATAATTGGTTATTTTATTTTTTATTGATCAATTATATATTTATTATTTTTAATTATTAATTACTAATTTATCAAAAATTGATTAGTTATTAAGAATAAAATCTTAAATTATACCGCAAAATAGTAACTTCTATGGCTACTAACTTGTAAAGGAGTTTTTATACTTGTATGCATTTTTAATCAAATATTTAAAACAAATGTAGTTATAAAAATAATTGAAATATATCATAAATTATTATATGATTTATATTTATATTGTTTCTTTATGTTTGATATTTTTGTTTGGAATAGATGAGAAAGGGAAAGAAAAAAAAATGATGTAGAATCCTAATTTCATTTTGATCATTATTTTATTAATTTCAATATGAGTATTACACTTTGGCATTCTCCTAACATTGTCTTTCAATTATACTTTTATTTTATATTTCAAATTTATCATTTTAATCCATAAGTCTAGAATTGAATTTATTCTAGCTATTAATAAACTATAGTCCTCTGATTTGTTCTCATTCAACATTAGGTTTGTTTAGAGGTGACAAAATTTGATATGATTTGTCAATATGACTTGAATCTAACACCCTTTCATGATTTTGGGTTGAGTATAATTGAGTTCAAGTCAAATTCATGTCAACTATGGAGAGTGACCTTAAATAATATAAGGTCCCAATTCTGATCACCAATTGGTTTTCAGGACAAATGGGGGCCTTGTCATAAAATACTCTGTGGTTAAGCGTGCTACAGTCAAAGAAATCTTAGGATGAGTGACCCACTGGGAAATACGGAGCACCTCGATCTACAAGTGGTATCAGAGCTTGGTCACATGTTTGACGAGTGAGCTAGCACTGTGGGTGAATGGCGAAGGCCTGGGCGTGGCCAAGACAACTAACAAAGACGGTAGACTTTCACCGACGAAATTAATTTGTTACCAAAAATATTTGGCAATAAAAATAAAATTCGTCGGCATTAAATATTGACGACTTTTGGGACAAATTTTATTTTTTTCGTGACAAAAATTCTTACTTTTGTCGATGAAATATTTCGTTGGAAAACACCTTCAGTGACAAAATTTTATTTCATCAAGGAAAACTTTGGGCGACGAAATAAGATTTTTGTCACGAAACTTTTAGCGACGGGTCTAGGGCGACGAACAAGGCACGAAAGAATTTTCGTTGGGGAATGTTTTTGTAGACGAAATTTAGACTTTCAGTGACAAAATATTTTGTCGCTAAAAGTCAATTTTCTTGTAGTGTTAGTAGAAGTTAATTAACGAAGACTTCCTACTATGCCCTTGAAATATGTGGGATTTACTAATTCTCCAATGCCTTCATTTTTCATCTATAGTCGTTCTACAATAGGAATATGAATTGCTAATGATGGTTCCACCTTGAATCAATTTAGAATATATAAAGCATACTTCTTTTGTGAGATAAAGATACCATCATCCGTTTGTTGGACTCCAATTCCAATAAAATAGGACATTAATCCCAAACCTTTCATTTCAAATTGTTGTTTCATTTCTTTCCTAAAATCTTCAAACATTTATTAGCAATTTCATGTAAAAATCAAATCATCCACATAGAGACATACAACAATTATATCACCATTAGAATTTGATTTGAAATAAAGTGTTTGCTCAAAAGGACTCTTTTGAAATCCATGCAGTAATAGATAAGTATCAATCCACGTGTACCAAGCACATAGTGCTTGCTTTAACCCATATAATGCTTTATTGAGTTTGTAAACCTGTTTCTTTTGCACTTCCTTAATATATCCTAGTGGTTATTCAAAAAAAGCCTCTTCTTCAAGTACACCACTAAGAAAAGTTGACTTCACATCAATTTGGTGATTTTTCCATCTTTTTTGAGCTACAAGTGCAATTATCATACGAATAGTATCTAATCTAGCAACTGGTGCAAAAACTTCAAAATAATCAATACCTGACGTCTATTTATGGCCTTTTTGCAACCAGTCTTGCCTTAAATCGATCAACATTACCATTGGGTTTATATTTTGCCTTGTAAGCCCATTTAACACCTCTAGGTTTCTTTCCAACTGGAAGAGTAGTTAGCTTCCATGTATTGTTCTTCTCTATGGATTGAATTTCTTCATTCATTACTTGAATCCACTTCTCATCACTTGCTATTTCTTCATATGAAATGAGATTACAATTTGCAAATAGACAAAATTTAACTAAACCTTAATCAATAATTTCAATATCTTTCATGACTTCATAATCCTTTAGTTGTGTAGGCATTATATGAGAATGTTTTGGGCAACCTTGTGATTCAGACTCCTGCCTTGTTACTAGTTTGCATGGGAGAACTTCTAATAGGAGAAAGTGTATTTGACGTAGAAATATCTATTTAGAATCCTTCTTATTCTCAAAGTATTTTTCAAGGATAACTCTTTTTTTCTCACTTTATGTTTGAGTCCATGTCCAACTCTCATTCTCCAAGAATTAAAAATCTCTACTCACAATCAACTTCCTTATTTATGGATTATACAGTTTGTAACGTTTAGTTACATCACAATAACCAAATAAAATACATTTCTCATTTTTATTATCAAATTTGTTATTTTGTGCTCCTTTGATATATAGGAATAGGCAATACACCCAAAAATTCATAAAAAATAAACTTTTGGCTTATGATCACTCCAAGCTTCCTCAAGTGTTCTTCCAAAGACTACTTTAGTAGGATACCTATTCAATAAGAGCATTGCACATGTAACAACTCTGCCTAAAAAGTTTTTGGAAGAGACTTGACCTTCAACATGATTCTTGCTATTTCAATAATGGTTATATTCTTCCTTTCAACTATGTCATTTTGCTGAGGTGTATAACTAGTTGTTAATTGTTGTCGAATACTTTGAATTTTTCAATAGTTATAAAATTTTTTAGAAGTAAACTCCCTCCCTCTATCATATCTCAACATCTTAATATTGCAACCATTTTGTCTTTCAACAAAAACTTTCGATTCTTTAAACTTGTTAAAAGCTTTAGATTTTTATTTAACAAATAAATCCAAGTTTTTCTTGTAAAATCATTTATAAAGTGTCAAAATATATTTGTTATGACCAAAAGATCTTACCTCACCAAGATCACATATATTTGTATACACCAATTCCAAAGGTTGCTTAGCTTTTTTGGATCTTCCAATTGGAAAAGAATTCCTATGTTGATTCCCTAAGAGACATTCTTCACATGCAGGATCTAGAATATCAATCATAGGTAATCCTATTACTATGTTCTTTTGTACTAACAACTTCAACCTATGAAATTGAGATACCAAAACTAATTGTTATATTCTATTGTTGCCTTCAAATTACATAAAGTTTCTACTTGAAGAAACATGGGAAACATCCTATTCTTTATCATCTGCACTTTTGCAATCATCTTCTTATTTTTATCACTAAGGGTGCAAACTTCATTAGAGTATTAATGATATGCCATTTTTTTTGTTAATTGTTCCATACTCAACTAATTCCAAAAAAGATCTAGAACAAAAAATATATTTGCTATAGTAACATTAGTACCATCTTTAAAACATATTTCAACATTACATTTGCCCATGGTCGAAACTTTGGATTTGTTTCCAAAATTAACTTCACCACAAATGAATTCATCTAATTGTGAAAACAATTCTTTCTTTTCGCACATGTGACTACTACATCCTATATCAAGATACCAAACATCTTGGCGGTTAATACCAAATTTTGCTTTACCTTGACGATGTTTGCATGCTCAACTTGTTCATTCTACAATTTTTTTTTATATTCTGACTTATAATGTCCATACTTTTTGCATCTAAAACATTGTATGTGTGGCTTGTCTTTAGGTTTAGAAGTCTTGCCCCTTCATTTAGAAGAATTTGTGTTACCATCTCCATCTCTATTGTTGAAGTTGTTGTGTTCTCCTCTACCTCTACCATGACCACACCCTCTACCACCTTGTTGGCTACCATGACCTTCAGTAGATGCTCTACTTTGTAAGGCGTGGTCCAAATTTGTAGAGTTGATTCTTTGATTCCTTTGTTGTTCATGTGAACACAATGAACTCATCAACCCTTCAATTATGAGAGTGAAAATATCATTTTCTTTTTCAATTGTTGCAACAACATAGTTGAATCTTGCACTTAAAGAGCGCATAATTTTCTCTACTATTTGTTGATCATCAAGTTTTTCACCATTAACCTGCATCTAGTTAACAATAGTTTATACTTGATCAAAATAATATGAGATATATTCGGAGTCATTCATGTAAAGAGACTCAAATTCATCTCTTGATGTTTGCAACTTGATTCACTTGACACATTCATCACCTTTGTATAATTTTTGTAGAGTAACCTATGCCTCTTTTGTTGTTTCTGTCTTTAAGATTTTCTCAAATATGGATTCATCCATTGCTTGGAATATTGTATATAGTGCTTTTTGATCTTTCTTTCGAGAATCTTTTAATGAATCTTTATGTTCCTTTGATAGTGCCTTAAATTCTTTTGAATTGGTCTTTGTTGTAACCAATATTTACTAGATCTTATAAATCTTGAGATCTAAAGAAGACATGCATCTAATACACAAATTATCAAAATTCTTATTTGTGAATTTTGGGACTTGAAGATGAATTGAGTTATTATTTGCAGCCCTAATTTCATTAACTAGATTGCAACTTTCTTGGGTATTCTAGCTCTAATATGACATTTCACTTTCTTTGATTTTCTAGCTTTGATACCAATTGTTGGAACCCACACAATTGAGTATTCATAATATTTTTTACTAAAATAAAATTTATTTCATTCTACTTTTCAACATAACAACAAGCCTATTTATAATAAACTAATCATACTTGTACTAAGACACCAATCTTATTAGACTAAGAGTCTTAATTAACATAGGAAACCTAAATAAATAAAAGTTCCTAATATTTATCAAATTCCTAAAATTATTCTAATTTCAATTTAAGTCAGGTTATAATTTCAACAATTGATAGAATTATATTAAAGAATTACATCAAATTAATTTAAATTTTGAATCTTTGATTGATAAAATTTGAACCAAAATAAAATACCTAGGGCGAATATAGAATGATAAAACCAAAGCAATAACCTAACTACTTATATTAATTTTCAAAAATGATAAAAACTATTCAATAATATATTTATCGGATTTGTAACTTAATGACTTGAGAATCAACATGCCTCATCAGTGAACTTCATGTTGCCTTTAATTTTGTGATGAATCAGAACTATTCAATATTATATTTATCAGATTTGTAGCCTAATGAGTTGGGAACCAGCAAGCCTCCTCGGTGAACTCCATGTTACCTTTAATTTCATGATGAATCATTACAGAAAATGTCTCCACTTAATAATAAATTCATATATATATATATATATATATATATATATATATATATATATATATTATAATAACTGAATTTATAATAAATAAAAAGTTGATAATTTTTTTTTGTCCCAACTAAATGTTCCCACTTACATTAGTTTTGATTCATAAAAATAATATGGAAGCAAAAAAAAAAATACTCAAACTTTAGTAAATCACTGTAAAATTATATAATTTTATAATACATTTTATATTTTATAATAACTAACTTGTATTAATAAATTAATAATAAATACATATGCATGTATAGTTGATAATAAATAATTTCATGTTGTAAAACAAAGTAAGAAAAGAAGAAAAAAAAAGTAAGAAAGAGATAATAGAGTGCACATAGAGAAAAATTGAATTGATTTTCATTAGGGGTCCTTCCCTTTTATAGGGAGTCCCAAAGAGATAAACATCATTATGGATGATCATCCATAAGTTCCCACAATGCTACAAATTCTCATATTTTATAATACTCCCCATTGGATGATTATAAGGATGTGGTAGCTGCCTTATTAAAAATTTTGCCAGCAAAACCCAGGGGGACAAAACCCGGACGAAGGAAAAAAGAGTGCAGTATATCCATATTATTATTCTCCTCCTCATGTAGACATGATTTTGATTTCTTCAACATTTCAATTGGTAGATCTTTCAATCTTCATATTTCAAAGTCATACCTTAACTTTTTCAATGTGGTCGAAGGTAACGCCTTTGTGAATAGATTTGCTAGATTATTTTATAATCGAATTTGTTGAACATCAATCTCACCTTTCTCTTGGAGCTCGTGAGTATAGAAGAATTTAAGGGAGATATGCTTAGTTTTGTCACCTTTTATGAATCCTCCTTTAATTTGTGTAATACAAGCAACATTATTTTCATGTAATTTGGTTGCATTGCCTCTGATGGAATATAGTCCATATGTTTCTTGAATATGTTGAAGCATTGACCTTAACTATACACATTCACAACTTGCTTCATGAATTGAAAGAATTTCTGAATGCTTTGAAGATGTGGCTATCATTGCCTACTTGACTAATCTCCAAGATATTGCGTACCACCATAAGTAAAGACATATCTTGTTAAAGATCAAATTTTATGAGGATCTGAAAGATATCATGCATCTGCGTACCAAATCAATTGTAATTTTGATTCTTTCGAATAATATAAGCTCGTGTCACTTATTCTACGAAGGTATCACAATATATGTTTAATCCCATTTCAATGCCTTTAGTTGGGGCAAAACTATATCTTGTTAGTAAGTTGACAGAGACTGCTATATCTAGTCTAGTACAATTTGCAAGATATGTTAAGCATTGAGATATGGTACTTTTAGACCAAACTATTCTTTATTTTCTTCTTTAGGATGAAATGGGTCTTTGTTCACTTCAAGTGAATGAACAACCATGGGAGAATTGACTAGATGTGATTTGTCCACATAAAATCATTTTAATACTTTCTTTATACATGTCGATTGATGGACTAATATGTCATTTGAACAATGCTCAATCTACAGGTCAAGACAATATCTTGTTTTCCCCAAAATTTTCATTTCAAATTCTTTCTTTAAATAATTGATTGTTTTTATGAGCTCTTTAAGAGTCCCTATAAGGTTTAAATCATCCACATATACTGCAATTATTGTAAGCCTATTTTTTGATTTCTTGATAAAAACACATAGGCAAATTTGATTATTCACATATCCTTCTTTTAACAAATACTCACTTAAATGATTATACCACATGCATCTAGATTGCTTTAATCCATATAGAGATCTTTGTATTTTGATTGAGTACATGTTTTGAGGTTTTGGATTAGTTGCTTGAGGCAATTTGAATCCTTCAGGGATTTTCATATATATGTTAGTATCTATAGACCTATATAAATAGGTTGTAACAACATCCATGAGATGCATATATAGTCCTTTAGAAATTGTTAAACTTATCAAGTATCAAAATGTGACTGTGTCCATTACAGGGGAATAAGTTTCCTCATAATCTATACTAGGTCTTTAAGAGAAACCTTGAGCAACAAGTCATGCTTTATATCTTATGATTTCATCATTCTCATTTTGCTTTCTCACAGAGACCCCTTTATATCCAACAGGTTTTATGTTTCCAAGTGTTTGAACTACAAGTCCAAATGCCTCTCGTTTTGCTAACGAGTTTAGCTTTGTTTGGATTGTTTCTTTCCATTTTTGCCAATCATTCATTTTTTTGACATTCATCCACTATTTGTGGTTTTTGATCTTCATCATTTCTCATGATGTCTATAGCCACTTGGAATGCAAATATATTGTCTATAATAATGTCATTGTAGTTCCTTGTTTCTCTCGTGTGACTAATTGAGATCTATTCAGTTCTAGATACCGTTATTTGATCAATTTGTGTCTCTTCAAGGGCTAACTATTTATCAAGTTGGGTTTCATCATTTGACCCTTTCATATTTGTGAACTTTTCAAGGGTACTGAATTTTTCCTATATTGTTCATTTTTTTTTTTAGGAATTGAATCCTTTGAGCCAATAGGTCTACCATACTTTAAGTGTGTCTTAGATTCACTTGTTATAACATTCTCTAATTGTCCTTTAGGGACATCAATATGTGCCAGGGTATTCATAACCGGTACGTGTGACTTTGTAACTTTCTTTATATCTGTGAAAGCATTAGGTAACTGATTTGAAAGTCCTTACAAATGAATAGTCCTCTAAACTTCTAGTTCACACTGCCTTGTATGGGGATCAAGATGAGACAAAGAGGATACATACCATGTAATGTCTTGCCATTCTTCTAGAATTGACTAGTCTTCACCTAATGGTGGGAAAACATTTTGATCAAAATGATAATTTGCAAAGCCATCAGTAAAAACATCATCTGTAAATGGTTCAAAATAACGGATAATGTAGAGAGAATTCAAACCAACATATATACCAAGTCGACATTGAGGACCTAACTTGGAACGTTGAGGTGAAGCTATGGGAATATAGACAACATAACTAAAAATATGTAAATGTGAAACATTTGATTGGGAGCCTAAAGTAAGTTGTAATAGGACGAATTCGAATTAAAGTAGCAACATGAAGAATAACATGCCCCCAAGCAGACAAAGATGATTTTGTTGTCAAGAGTAATGGTCTTGTAATCAGTTGCAAATGCTTAATAAGAGATTCAACTAATCCATTCTGAACGTGTGTATGAGCAACATGATATTCAATATCAATATCAACAGACATATAATAATCAAGAAATTTATGAGAGGAGAATTCACCAGCATTATCAAGACGAATTATCTTAATAAGATGATCATGGAATTGCGCCTTGAGTTGAATTATTTGAGTAAGTAACCTGGTGAAGGCAACATTTCTAGTTGAAAGAAGACAAACATGAGACCAACGAATTGATGCATCAATTAAAACCATAAAATAATGAAAAGGTCCACTAGTTGGATGAATAGGTTCACAAATATTACCTTGAATATGTTCTAGAAAGGCTGGTGATTCAAATTCAACCTTGGTAAATGATGGTTTAATAATTAATTTGCCTTGTGAGCAAGCAACACAATTGTAATCATTGGGCATTAGAATCTTCTGGTTCTTCAAGGGATGCCCAAAAGAATTGTTGATGATATGATGCATCATGGATAATCCTAGATGACCAAGACGTTCATGCCAAATCATAAAAGTTTTTAAGTCATAGAACCTTTGGTTCTATGACAACATATGATTCAATGGGTCTAATGATTGTTTGATATAACCCATAAGAATAAGAAGGAAGCTTTTCCAAGATGTGTTTTTTTTTTTCTAGAAGTAACTGAAGTAATGAGAAGGTATTCATTACCACCAGTATTCATAGTTTCAATGTAATATCCATTTCGGAAAATATCCTTGAAACTAAGAAGATTTCACTTGGATTTAACATAATAAAG
>JAJJMF010030047.1:20526-35006 GCA_022058775.1 Vitis hybrid cultivar | reverse complement strand
ATAAAAAAAAAAAAAAAAAATCTTTTCAAAGCTTATTTTTGCTACCACCTTTGTTGGTTGTTACAATCATATCTATTTTTTTTTTTTTTTTAGGAATTACATACGTCTGTATGTGATAATTGATGAATTAGTATACTTTGATAATTTTTGCTATGATAAATAGATAGCAAGCATGCTAGGATTTATCTTATTATTTATTATCTAACCCCTCATGTCTTGTGGAAGCACATTACGAGTTACCTATGCTATTCAGGTATGCTTCTTACCTTCATATCTTAATTCCATTAATTATGTATTGCTTTATATATGATCGTTATGTATTGCTTCGTATGCGATTCTCAACCTGTTCAGCATATCTTTTTTATTGTTTATTTAGCTTGCCATGTTTGATTAAGAGACTAGGATAAAATATATGTTGTGTGTTTTATTTTCCAAACTAATCATTGATGTCTTTTGATGACACTTAAGAAGCAGTCCAGGTATGCACCCTAACTCTCCTTTATTGTAATTTGATCCTATTTGGCATGTTATTTTTTGAAATCACCTTAGTCTATCTAGGTATCTTCACTTAATGAATTAATTGGCACATTTCCCCCAATTTAGTCAGTAGAGACCTCTTTACGGCTTAGAGGAGTGCTACCTCTTAGAGGTACCTTCCCAATAAGTAACCTGATTCCTGGACCTAGACTCGGGTTTTCCAAAGACATGCTTTTCCAAAAATTATGGAGTAATTTTTTTTAGGGTTTTCTTTCTTGTTTTATTTTCCCTTTAAAATAAAAATAAAATAAGTGGCGACTCCAACTTTTCCAAAAATTATTTTTTCACAAATAAAAGCGAGTCTCGCCGATCGAGTGGGGACGCATGTAAAAATGTGGGTCCACAATAGGGTTTTCTGAATAAAGAAGGTAAGGGGAAGATCTAATTTATACCTAGGATTATTAATTGTAAAAGGACTCTTCCATCCTTAATGAGTTTAATTAATTAATTAATTACTTCTAATATACTATTTTGCCCCTAGAGTAAATTTTTGGGGTATTACATCCTCTCCTCCTTAATAAAAGTTTAGTTTTCTAAACTTGACATACCTGGGTCTTTAAAAAGATGTGGATGCTTTTCTCTCATCTCCTCTTCTAATTCCCAAGTGGCTTCTCAAATACTGTGATTCCTCCATTGGATTTTTACTAACTCAACAACAGCATGACGTAGTACCTTGTCCATCATATCCATAATCTGATTTGGTACTTCTTCATAAGCCAAGTCTTCAGAAATCTGAATAGACTCTAACTCCATAATATGAGAGGGGTCAAAAACATGTTTCCTCAAATTTGAAACATGGAATTCATTATGAATCTTGACAAGCTTGGGGGCAAGGCCACTTTATATGCCAAAGTGCCCATTCTTTCTAATATTTCAAATGGACCCATAAATCGAGGACTGAGCTTTCCATTTATCCCAAATCTCATCATATATTTCATAGGCGATACTTTTAAGAAAGCATGATCACCTACCTCAAACTCCAAATCCCGCCTATGATTGTCAACATAACTTTTCTGTCTACTTTGAGCTGCTTTTAATCTCTCTTTAATTAAGGCAACTTTTTCAACTATCAATTGTACAAGTTCAAGCCCCAAAAGTTTCCTTTCTCCAACATCATCCCAACAAACAGGAGATCGACATTTCTTACCATATAACCCCTCAAAAGGTCCCATCCCAATGCTAGCTTGAAAGCTATTATTATAGGCAAACTCTACTAAAGGTAAGTAATCATCCCAATTACCTTTTAAGTCTAAAGTACAAGCTCTCAACAAATCTTCCAAAACTTGAATTAGCCTTTTTGATTGACCATTAGTCTGTGGATGGAAAGTAGTATTGAAACTCAACTTAGTACCCAAAGCTTTCTGTAGACTATGCCAAAATCTTTAAGTAAAATGAGGATCTCTATAAGATACTATAGAAATTGGTACACCATGCATTCTCATAATCTCCCTGACATATAAAGAAGCTAGATGGTCCATAGAGAAGTTGACTTTCATAGGCAAAAAGTGAGTAGACGTTGTCAATCGATCAACGATCACCCAAATAGTATTATTGCCCCCTAAGGTCCTTGGTAACCCTATCACAAAATCCATAGTAATATGTTCCCACTTCCACTCAGGAATAGAAAGTGGTTGCAATGTCCCTGTTGGTCGTTGATGCTCAGTTTTCACTTGTTGACACACCAAACATTGAGCCACAAATTGTGCAATATCTCGCTTCATACCTGACCACCAATAATCCTGTCTCAAATCTTTGTACATCTTTGTCCCTCTTAGGTGAATCGCAAGCCTAGAATGATGAGCTTCCTCCAAAAGCTCCCTCTTTAAGTCTCCATCATTTGGGACACAAAGTCTAGTCCTAAATCTCAAAATCTCATCATCTGATAAAATAAAGTCAAGCTTACCACCCTTTTTAACCTCTTCCATAAGTTGCACTAAATTCAAATCATTCTTTTGTAGGGCCTTAATTCTCCTAACTAAGTCTGGTTAGACTTTGAAATTCGCCACAAGTGCTCCTGAGTCCAGAACTCTAATATGGACATGTAAACTCCTCAAATCCTCTATTAATTGCCTCTGACAACCTTTAATAGCTGCTAGGGAAACAATTGATTTCTTGCTTAAGGCATCAACTACAACATTTGCCTTCCTTGGATGATACTGAATAATACAATCATAGTCCTTGAGTAGTTCTATCCATCTTCTCTGTCTCATGTTCAATTCCTTTTGGGAAAACAAATACTTCAAGCTCTTATGATTAGTGAATATTTCACAAGTTTCACAAAAATAAAAATAAAAAAAATGTCTCCAAATCTTAAGTGCAAAAATTACTGCAACTAACTTCAGATCATGAGTGGGGTAATTTTTCTCATAAGACTTCAATTGTCTAGAAGCATAAGCCACAACTTTTTCATGTTGCATCAGGACACAACCTAAACCCTGATGAAAGACATCACTATACACTACAAATCCTCTTGAACCTGAATGCATAGTCAAAATAGGAGTTGTCACTAATCTATTCTTTAACTCCTAAAAGCTATGTTCATAATCATTAGACCACTCAAACTTAACCCCTTTCTGTGTCAACTTAGTCAAAGGTAGGGCGATCTTAGAGAACCCCTCAATAAATTGTCTATAGTAACCAGCAAGTCCCAAGAAACTTCGGATTTCAGTCATAGTACTAGGTCTCTTCCAATTTGCTATAACATCTACCTTTCCAGGGTTAACTGAGATGCCATCCTTAGTTACCACATGCCCAAGGAAAGAGACTTTATTTAACCAAAACTCACACTTCTTCAATTTAGCATACAACTGCTTATGTCTTAGAGTCTGCAATACAATACTCAAATGACACTCATGCTCTTCTCCACTCCTTGAGTACACCAAAATATCATCTATAAAAACTACCACAAACTAATCTAGATAGGGTATCATTAAATCCATAAAAGCAACAAGTGCATTAGTCAAACCAAAAGGCATAACCAAAAACTCATAGTGTCTATACCCAGTTTGAAAAGCAATTTTGGGTACATCCTCACCTCTGACCCTCAACTGATGATATCTAGACCGAAGATCAATCTTAGAGAATACACAAGCACCCTGAAGTTGATCAAACAAATCGTCAATTCAAGGAAGAGGATACTTATTCCTCACAGTCACTTTATTCAACTCTCTATAATCAATGCAAAGTCTCATTGATCCATCATTCTTCTTCTGGTGTCCTGGTTCACAAGTATACGAATCGTTCAAGTAATATAATTGTACCTAAGTACGGATATCGAACCCACAAGGACTATGCTACTAATTGCTAAAATTTATTATTTCTACTACTATTTGATCAACTGAATTTTTTAAGTTGCAGAAGAAAGTAAATTAAATAATTTAAAAAAAATAAATTCAAACTCTTATGATTTAAATGATCTAGGGCTTTTGATTTCACTACAAATATTTTCATGCAATTGATTGCTTAACCTAATTTCTATTATGCTTTATTTGGAGATTTAATTCCCTAAGCAAAACCAATATTTTCTCTCAAAATATATTAGATTGCTCCTTAAATTACTAACCCAACATATCTCTATGTGAATTTAAGTCTAAAGGAGTAATTAAGATCTATGGAATTATTATAGATTTAACTATTAATCTCTTAGAACATAGTAATGTATCTCTACTATTCATTCATTCTAACGTAATCTATTATATGGATCTAATTTAGATTATAACTCTCGTTATCAACCTAAATCATAAATTCAATCAAAACTTGGGCCCTTAAGAACTGAAAGCTTTAAGTGCAGAATAGATACACAAATAAATTGATGCAAAACATAGAATTAAATTAAACTAATCAAAAACATAAATCATGATTGAGCTACATCTCAACCCTAGACAAAGGAAATTAGTTCATGTTAAGATGAAGAACAAACATCCTGAATTACAATCATAAAGAAAATGGAAGAATAAACCAGAAAAGTAGAAGAAAATCTATAAATCCCCTTCTTTTTCTTTAAGCTCCTCTTTCTCCCAAGTCTCTAAGATCTCTTAAATAAACCTTACTTTCATCTATTTATAACCCCAGTATCACAAACTCGAGTCCCACCTAATTTAGATCTGAACAAAATGAGATAAGAACAAATAATTTTCAAAATTTAAATATCGCGTCGCGACGCTCAATGCCTCCCGCCACGACGCTCTAGTCTTAGGTCCCTAAGATTTTTGAAATTCCTTCGGACACCACAACAGACAAGTTCCTCCCACCGTGGTGATTTTTTCTCGAGTCCCCAATTATGATTTTCCATATGCATGCATGGCGACGCTTAAGTCCTTCCCGCCGTGGTGCTTTCCTCTTAGGTGAGTTACGCAAATTGTCACGTAAGAGGCCACCACGATGCTTGAGAGCTCTCGCCGTGGCGGTTTTCACATTTTTGCCGAACTTCACATTTTTCTTCCAATTTTGCCCCGTATTACTCCTTTTTTGTATTCTTGGCTATTTGAGACCTAAAACAATAAAAATAATGATTGTTGAGATAAAATTACTCTTAAACTAATGAAATATCAAGTTAAATCATAGACAATAAGTCACTCTAAATCGACTTATCAAATTCCCCCAAACTTAACATTTTGCTAGTCCTCGAGCAAAAACAAAATAAAATTTAACCTAAAACTACCCTAAAAACAATTAAATCACAAACTAAATCAAGACTCAAAACTTCTCAAACTTCCAGAATCAAATTCATTCGTCAAGTTTAATTCATAATATTGTCTAAAAAATTACTAATAACACAAAGTCGTCAAGAATCTATCGAACATTACAAAAATTAGAAGGGTCACTCAGACATTCATTCCATTCAAATCTTCAATCTTCCAAAAAATCCAAGTAAGCAACCTTTCAAACAATCAATTCTACTACCCGAATAATTTTATAAAAACACTTATAGACAAAGTCGACCTCTAAAAATTAATGTATGATATCAAATCTCATAGGCTTGGCTTTCTTGTCACTCTCCACTAATGTAGACTCATCATGTTATCTCAGATCAAAAGGTCTTTAATAAGGTTGTAATGTTAGGCTAAGGTGTTGGCTCACAAAGAATGGAAAGGATAAATTCAAAGAATGAGAACACTCACAATTGAACAAAATGTAACAAACTCAAGAGCTTTTAGTACTAACATCACTTCATATCATCTTGAAATTTTTCATACTTTCTTTCGTGTTCATAAACACTTTTCACATATTTCACCACTAATGCCATTCTTTTTTCTTTTTATTTATTTTTTATTTTTTTTATGCACACTCTTCTTTTAATTCTTCACGACCCCCAAACTTATTTCTCTATTATAACTGGGGTTAATAATACACTTTTCCATCATTTCCTCCTCAATAAAACATTTTTGCTCTAAAAAAAATAAATAACAAACATGTAAATGTTCTCATCAAGGTTAAGGATAAGTGTTTAGGCTTAAAATAGGTAGGAAAATAGGCTTAAAGAAAGAAAAATAAGGCTAACATTATATAAAAAGGCTCAAATAGGTAAATGGGTAAGGTAAGAAAAGCACAAATGATCCAAAAATGACCTAAATCATCTCCTAAGTAACATGAAAATCTAGGATTTCGCCTCGAGTAACAATTAGCCAAGTTCTAAAATTTGTTGAGATCTCTAATCATCCACAGTTGTCTAAATAAAATGTCTCTAAGCATGCAAAATAGGATCGTTATCAAAATTACCATACTAGACCAACATCGAATCTCAAATCCAAACAGAACAAACATCCACATTATCCTCAAAATCTAAGTAATATCAAATTCCATCTCAACAACCACGCATCATAGCAATCAAGATATTATCATTCACTATATGAATCAACTCAAAAAAATAATGCTAAAAAATCAAGAAGTTTAGAAAACATTTTTAACTAAACTTAGCTAAACCTAAAAGAAATTAATTATTTTCCCCAAACTTAATTACTTTCGTTGCTCTCAATGAACAAAAGAAAATAAAGTAAGGAAAAGAAAAACTCCATTTTTGATGAATTTTTGGGACACATCGAAAAATCACTCCTTTCTCATTTAGTAGTGTCCAAATTGTAGCAAAAATGTAAAAACAATCACCCCAAATCAGGACCTAACACGAAGACGAACTGAATCTATGATTTCTCTTTTATCACGTAGCGGCGCTCACTACCTCCCACTGCGACGCTTTTCATTGGATATGTAAAAAGCCCATTTTTCACTTGAAAACAAAGGAAAAGTAGTTAAAAATAAAAATAAAAATAATTCCTAAAATACCAAATAATTAACTCTAAAAATTCACTAACTAAATTAAATTTGAAACAAAATAAAAACAAAATTGATAAAAATCCTAACAACTAAAATAATTCAAAATTCGAAAATAAAAATTGTTCAAAATAAATTGGGTTGCCTCCCGAAAAGTGTTAAAATTTAAGTCTTTAGCTAGCCTTTCTCCACTTTTCTACTTCGGAATTGAAATTCGGTGCTAAAATTGCCTCCCAAATAATGCTTCAGTCGTTGCTCGTTCACTATAAAAGTTCCCTTTGATGGATGATGAACTTCTATTGCTCTTGATGGTAAAACCTTGCTAACTATGAACAGACCAGACCATCACAATCTTAATTTACCTGAAAAAAGCTTAAGACGTGAGTTGAAAAGAAGAACTTGTTGACCAACTTTAAAATTGAGCTTCTGAATATGCTTATCATGCCATCTTTTTACCTTATCCTTATAAATATTAGCATTCTCATAAGCATTATTACGGAACTCCTCCATCTCATTTAATTGTAACAATCTCTTCTCCCCTGCAGTTCGTAAGTCAAAATTAAAAAATTTAACAGCCCAAAATGATTTGTGCTCCAACTCAACCGGAAGATGACACTATTTTTCATAAACCAATGGATATGGGGACATCCCAATAGGTGTCTTGAATGCAGTCTTATAAGCCCATAATGCGTCATCCAACTTACTTGACCAATCCCTCCTAGAAGAATTTATTGTTTTCTCCAAAATTCGCTTGAGCTCACGATTAGATACCTCAACTTGACCACTTGTTTGCGGATGATAAGGAGTAGCTATACGATGTGTTACACCATATTTACCCAATAGTGATTCAAATTGACGGTTACAAAAATGAGATCCCCTATTTTATTATAATCTACAGCAACCAAAATAAAACGATTAACATAAGAGGATGGAAAAGGACCCATACAATCAATACCTCATACATCAAACAATTCTATTTCTAGAATATTTGTTAAAGGCATCTCATTTTTCCTAGATATATTCCCAACCCTTTGACATCTATCACAATTGGCAACAAAATTAAATAAATCTTTAAAAAGAGAAGGCAATAAAATCCTGATTGTAAAACTTTGGCTGCAGTTTTAGTAGCTCCAAAATGTCCTCCAATTTCACGGGAATGACAATGATGCCAAATACTCTCCATCTCCTCTTCCGGCACACATCTCCTAATTATTTGATTGACACATTGCTTATATAGGAAAATATCATCCCATATATAGTACTTGAGATCTGAGAAAAAATTCTTCCTTCTTTGATAAGTAAGCTCGGAAGGCAAAATCCTCTTAGCCAAATAGTTGACAATGTCTGCATACCATGGCGCTTCTTCAACTGCAAAAAACTGCTCATTAGTAAATCTTTCATTAATATCATCATCAACTCCTTCATTAGGCTCCACATGATCCATTCAAGAAAGATGATCTGCAATTAAATTCTCGGTTGCTTTCTTGTCATTGATTTCCAAGTCAAATTCTTGTACTAGCAAGATCCAACGAAGTAGCCTTGGTTTTGCATCTTTCTTAGCAAACAAATACCCCAAAGCTAAATGGTCGGTATAGACAATCACCTTAGAACCTATCAAATAAGACCGAAATTTGTCAAAAGCATAAACAACTGTTAAAAGTTCTTTTTCAGTAGTTGCATAATTTACTTGAGCCTTTTTGTTAAAACCTTGATAGCATAATAAATCATGTGAAAATTTTTACCTTTCTGCTACCTTAAAACAACACCTATAGCAAAGTCATTAGCATCACACATCAATATAAAAGATAATTTCCAATCGGGTGCAACAATAATAGGAGAAGATATCAATTTAGACTTAAGAGTTTCAAAAGCATTTAAACATTCCTTAGAAAAGTAAAAAAAAAAAAAATGCATCCTTAACTAATAAATCACAAAGAGGTTTAGAAAATTTTGAAAAGTCCTTAATGAATCTTCTATAAAATCCTACATGACCAAGAAAACTTCTAACTCCCTTAACATTTATAGGTGGTGGTAGCTTCTCAATCACATCTATATTGGCACGATCCACCTCAATTCCTCTTACAAAAATTCGATGTCCCAACACAATACCTTTTCTTACCATAAAATGGCATTTTTTCCAGTTTAAAACCAAGTTTGTGTCAACACATCACTACAAAACTAGAGAAAGATTAGAAAGGTAATCATCAAAAGAAGAACCAAAAACAGAAAAATCATCCATAAACACTTCCATGTATTTTTCAATCATATGAGAGAAAATGGACATCATGCAACGTTGAAAAGTGGCTGGAGCATTGCATAAACCGAATGGCATTCGTTGGTAAGCAAAAGTGCCATATGGGTATGCAAAAATGGTATTCTCTTGATCTTCTGGTGCTATGGGGATTTGATTGTATCCCGAATATCCATCTAGAAAATAATAATAATCATAACCGGAAAGTCTCTTCACCATTTGGTCAATGAAGGGTAAAGGAAATTGATCCTTTCTTGTGGCATTTTTAAGCTTCTGGTAATCAATACAAACTCTCCAACTGGTTACCATTCTTGTGGGGATAAGTTCATTATTATCATTCTTCACTACAATTATACCTCCCTTCTTAGGAACTACTTGAACTGGATTTATCCATGTACTATCCAAAATTGGATAAATTATACCTGCATCCAAAAGTTTCATAACCTCCTTCTTAACAACTTCTTGCATAGATGGATTTAATCTTCGTTGTGGTTGAACTGTTGGCTTGTAGCTTTCTTCAAATAGGATCTTATGCATACAGATCGATGGGCTTATTCCCTTGATGTCATCAATAGTCTATCCAATAGCTTTCCTATGCTCCCTTAAAACTCTTAATAGTTTTTTCTCCTCCAAATCATTCAAAGAAGAGTTAATAATAACATGATAAAAACTAGAATCTTCTAAGAAAGCATAACTGAGATGAGATGGCAATAATTTAAGTTCATGTTTAGGAGGCTTCTTCTTTAATGTATGATTTTTAACATGAATGACCTTTAATTCCTCAAATTTTAACTTTTTTGGAAACTCATAAGTTGCAATGCATCAAGATTATTAACACATTCAATTATATCATCATCAAAATAAAGAGTTCCTAAAGTTCTACCATTCATTATACAATTTTCTAAAGGTGAAGTAGGAAGAGTTTCATGAAATTTTTCAGTTACCACCCTATCCAAAACACTAATTGCAAAGCATGCATCAACATCAAATGGAAATTTCATAGCCTCAAAAACATTAAACGAAACTTGTTCATCTTGAACCCTTAAAATCAACTTACCTTGATGAACATCTATAAGAGTTCTACCTGTATCAAGAAAAGGTCTTCATAATATAAGTGGAATTTCTTAGTCTTCTTCCATATCTAATACAAAAAAAATTAGCTGGAAATATAAACTTATCCACTTTTATCAAAACATCCTCAATAATGCCTCTTAGATGTTTGATAGATCTATCCGCAAGCTGCAAACATACCGTAGTAGGCTTCATTTCCATTATTTCAAGTTTCCTGAAAATAGAAAGAGGCATCAAATTAACACTTGCACCAAGATCACATAAAAATTTATCAAAATCAAAATCACCAATAGTTCAAGGTATAGTGAAACTCCCTGGGTCTTTTAGTTTAGGAGGAAGCTTCCTTTGAAGAATGGCGTTGCACTCTTTAGTGACCATCACCTTCTCATTGTCCACCAATTTTCTCTTATTCGATAACACCTCCTTTAAGAATTTAGCATATTTCGGCATTTGCTCCAGCATATCTACAAAAGGAAGATTGATATGTAAGTTCTTAAAAATATCAATAAATTTAGAAAATTGATTATCTAAATTTTGCTTTTTAGCTTTTGAGAAAAAAAGATGGCATTAGATGATGGTTTTGGAGCAGATGGCTGTATAGGAGTGGAAGCATCTTATTCCTTGAGAATTGAAGTATCCTCCTTATTTGCTTGTTGCTCAGCCTTTTTTGATTGCTCTAACTCCTTGCCACTTCTAAGAGTTATGGTCTTTATATGCTCCTTAGGATTTGTCTCTGTTAAACTAGGAAGTGCTCCTTCAGTTCTCTCTGTCAATAACTTAGAAATCTCCCCCACTTGATGCTCAAGGTTGCGAATACTTGCACCTTGGTTCCTGAAATTGGCTTTAGTATCATCAATAAAATCGTTAATCTTTTGCACAAATTGGGTGAAAACTTCTTCCAAGTTTGGCTTATTCTCTTGAGATTGGAAACTAGAGGGTAGTTTTTGCACATTAGTGTTGTTACTCCATGAGAAGTTTGGATGATTCTTCCACCCTTGGTTGAAATAATTGGAATTGGAATTATATTGACGTTGCCTATTGGCCACATAGTTCACTTGTTTGGATGAATTTGCTTCATATGGGCCTCCAACTTGACACTCCAAGCTAGAATGGTCACGTGCACAATTTTCACAGACTAAATTAGAAACGGTAGCAACATTCATTTTCTTAAAATTATTATTTAAAATTGCAATTTGAGTAACCAAATTATTAAAAGCATCGATATCATGAACGCCAACTGTCCTCTTTTGTGCATTTCTATCCATAGACTTTAAGAAATTATTGCTAGCCATCACTTCTATAAGTTGATATCCCTCTTCCGATGTCTTATTAATAAAAGTTCCTCAGCTTGTTACATCCACTATGGTTTGAGTATTAGGGTGCAAACTATTGTAGAATGTTTGCACTTGCATCCACATTGGTAAGCCATGGTGTGGGCACACTACAAGAAAAGAAGCCTTCGTTGACAGTTTTTCACTGTCAATGTAAGGTATATCTATGAAGGTAGGTTATTGTTCATATATGTTATCTATGCCAGTGACAAGAAAAGTTTAAAGGTAACTTAACATATACATATGTTAAGATTTCTCTTTTTTTACAAATGATGAAATCTTATTAGTATATGATACGTCAATGTTTCTTTCATATATGTTAAGGTTAGATTCAACTTATATCAAGATTACTTAATCTTATGTCAATGTTAACTCACTCTTTTGTTAAGATTAGTCCAACAAATGTCAAGGTTAGGTATCATATATGTCATGATTAACCCCACATATGTCAAGGCTTTTAGATATATATATATATATGTCAATGTTAGATTTTATATATATCATAATTGGCTTATATATGTCAATGTAGGGAATAAGTACAACTGTCAAGGTTCCCCTCGAAAAATTTTAAAATTATTTTTTAATATGAAAAATTGAACCTGTTGCCATGTATAATCAATTTGATATTATTTAAGAATGATAATGACAATCAAATTATCATGATTTTATATATAATCAAAACATATTTAATATACATTTAATTATTAATTAAAGCACAAATCAATGAACTTGTTTAAAGTTATCCCCAATTTCTCTATATAGAAGAAACTCATATAATATACAATGAAATTAAAAACACACTATAAGACAATATACATAAACTTAAATTAAGTTGCTTATGTATATATCTACAACCAAGTCTCTTGCCTCCATCTTGAAGCATTACTTTATAGGAAAGCCTTAAATTTCCAACACCAAACTTCGAATCTATAGCAAAAAATATAGAGCATATTAACAAATTAAAAAGAAAAATGTATAATGAGGAGCAATCAGATATCAAGCTTTATGAAGAATTTTAATAGCAAGCTAGCCACTACACCTTTATTAGACAATAATAATGAATCTAGAAAGCCACAAGCAGTATAAGTTTTGATTCATCTAAATCTAGAGAGGAACTGTGGCCCCTTGTTGGGGCTGAACCAACGACCAAGAATTTTCATCGATCCAATTGAAAGCAATTGGGCTAAAAAATGCGTCAGGGATGCCAAAGGAGCTGACCAAGGCAAGGGCATGTGGTCGCAATTCACTGTAGAGTATTGTTACTTCTTTCCTAATTCCAGCAGCATTGTCGGGTGACAAGTAACCATATCAGAGGAAGGAAGCATCTTCTTCCAAGATAATCAAGACATGCATGGATCTTAACAGACTTAACATGCTCTGCATAGGGAAAAAAAATGCAAAAACAATCAGCAATTGGGTTTGCATCACTTCATCATTGTTCTACAAATGCTTGAGCTGGAAATAAGGATAGTTGTATATGTTACACAACAGAAAAAATAGGGAAATTGTCACTCAAAATGCCATTACACAAAAATCCCATATTATATCTAATTCTGATAAGCATATCAGGGTTTTTAGCATGTTGAAGGTTCAATCGCTAAGAAAGCAACAAGACTGCTGCATCTGTATCAGTGATATGTATAAAACAAAAGCAGAAGCTACTACTTACACTCATAACTTAAGTTTCCTTAATCAGCACTTTTTTGGAATGTATAAATCCTATAATCTCTTCTAGTCTTCATCCCATTTTCCCCCAAACCCAGATATGGATGGACCATGCAATACTTATTCACATCCAGCATTTTGTACCTTTCTTAGACTGACTTTTTTTTTATTGGTAGAGTTACTTATATTTATGAAAAAAAGGTACCGATATTTACCTTAAGTGGACCAGAAGACACAACTGCTTCAGCATGTAAAAAGGTCTGCAAAATTGCTCGATCCGAGAAAGCTCTCCCCAAGTCTTTTGCAAGTTGATAACTCTAGTGCAGGAAAGGAAAAAAAATTATGAGAGTGATATACAGAGAGAAAGAGAGGAAAATCAAGTTAATGAGAAGATCCTAACCTGAAGAAGTGCATACTCTCTACTTAGGCCCTATGCTTGAAGCTGTGATATCTCAGCAGCAAAATTGATCAATAGATCTCGCTCTCTCAGGCAGAATATATCAGTCTGATAGCCAAATCAAGGGAGTAAGAAATTTCTTTCTACTTCATTGACTAACCAAATTGCTGCTAATGAAGCTACAATTACATTACCTGGAATTGGCTACTTCTGAGGGAAGTACTTGTGAGCTGAGATGGAACAACAAGGCAAGATTTGTTCATGTGTTCTAACCCCAGTCCTTTAAATGGTCTATTCCTCTTCTGCATTGCGATATATTCTGCAAGGAGAGCCTTGCTAACTTGATTTCACACATTTAATCCATAAATTCCACCTCCACAAGCCCAAATCTTACATAAGAAGAAATTTAGTGAAGTAATAGTTTCTCAACATCTTTAAGTTTATTAAAAATTGGAAAGTTGTATCCCCATCGGTCAATTGGTTCATTCACATGGAAGGCAGAGTGTTGGTTCAATAATTAGAACCATCCAATGTAATTCATAGGCTATAGTCTGATCATGATTTGCAGGCAAAGGTTGTGTTTTTCAGCCTGACTCAAAAATCATGGATTTAGGGTTCGTGAAATTTAAATCCAATGGCACAAAAGCAAAGAAACCCCTAGAACAGATCCGGAAAACACTTGGAGAAAAAAAAAAAAGGCAATTTTTTTTTGTTTTCCTTGGGGGTTCTGCATGGATTTTCTTGGAAATCAAACGAGGATGAATTTTCCCGAAAATCAAATGGGGGATGGATTTCTTGGGAATAAATAGGGGTTTTGCAAAGGGAAAACACAGGGAGCAAAAAGAAAAAAAGGAATTTTTTTTTGTTTTCCTTGGGGGTTTTACACGGATTTTCTCGGAAATCAAACAAGGATGAATTTTCCTGGAAATCGAATGGGGGATGGATTTTCATGGGAATCAAA
>JAJJMF010030047.1:0-15526 GCA_022058775.1 Vitis hybrid cultivar | reverse complement strand
AGAGAGAGAGAGAGAGATACACACACACAAATATATATTAGGATATTTTAGTTTTTCTATTTTTTACGTTTTATTGGAATTTTCACGACATTTTCATGGTGAAGGGCTTTTGTTGGGAATCAAGTCAAGCCTCCAACCTGACAGCAACACTTAGACTACTTGAACATTTGATTTATTTTATATAAATTTTATGTATATTTGATTCGTGTTTTCCCAGCTGGTGTACCTTGATTTTGGTCCCCTGATGGGAGTAATCAACAAAATTTATAACCTATATCACCATGCACTAGGATAGCATAAGCTAGTATAGCATAGTAGCTCTAGGATCGTTCACTGGGAAGGGTTTTCAACTTACAACTGATACCAATTCAAAGTTGAATTGGTACTTTTTCATTTCAAGGTTAGCTTCAAAAGAAAACATAAACTTTGGTTGAAAAAAGTTTGGTTTCAAGCTAACTAAAAAGAAAGTAATGGGAATTACTTTATAAAGAAAAAGCATCTCTTGGAGTTTTAGGATCACTGGGGTCAGGCTCCTCATGCAAAAACAGAGTTCCGGTCACTTTGGTTCTTTTCCTCGCATTGGAGAGTTAACATATAGTTCATTCTCCAACCGGTGTTGTACATATGCTTCCCTTTTATGAATTTCAACACTAATTCTCTCTCACTGATGCATCTTGCAATGGCTCGTGCCTCTCACCTAGCATTTTCCATTCAAGGTGATCATTAACCTTGGATTACCCTTCTCAAGCTCGCAAGAGATAACTAATGGATGCCTCCTTAGAGTCCAAAAGCTTACCAAGTGTTAGCAATTCTAGAAAATCCTACCTTCAGGTCACTTCCTAAAAGCTCGCAAGAGGTAAACTAGTGCATCTCCATGGACGGAGATCACTTGCCTTACCAAGTGTTGGCTCAGGTGAATTGAATGCGTTTTAGGTTAACTAAAAACATAGAAATCAATAACGGGTTACACTTTCTCTTCATTAACAACTGAAACAACAAAACTACCAATTCTTGCATTCGACCCTTTCCCCGGCTACCTTAGCTCCAAGAAACAAAAAGCCTAGCCACCCATTCTCTGAAGAAACATCCTCAGAGCTTGTTTGGCTAGTGAATGAAAAATACAATCAAAGTGAGAAGGTAAGGCAGAGCAAAGCTCTGTATTTTACTTCCTTTCAAACTATACAAAAAGTTGATTATCTGAGAACAAGCTCCCGAGATAACTCAAAATGAAAATTACAAAACAATATATATGAGGTTATTCACCCTTTTGTTCTTGCTTAACAACTAAGGAATCTTATAATTGGTGGATTACAAGGCGAGAATTGGGATTTAGACATCAAATATCTGAAGCAAAATATCAAAAAATGTCGGTCGCAAATATCTGGAAGCACTCAGGAGAATTTCGCAGGTGCACAAAATGGCTGCGAAATTTCGTAGATGAACAAGATGGCTGCGAAATCATTTCGCAGCCAAAGGCTGATTTCGCAGCCAAAGGTTGATTTCGCAGCCTTGCGAAATTGGCCTTCAGCTTGTAGTGATTTGCTTCCAATGGCTCTAACTTCTTCATTTCAACTCCGATTCATGAGCCGTTTGAAGCATTGGATTTTTGACTTCCTGATCTTCGAAACGACATATAGCATGCATAAATTGGACTTCAAGAAGTGCTCCAAAAGTGGTTGAAATAACTGTCATCAAGAATACTTCATGGCAGATTTTTCTCTTTACTTCCCCTCCTTGCATTCCAGATTTTGCTTATGGAAAAGGACTTTAAAGCTTAAAAGCTTTGGTTCTTCATGTTTCTGAGCTTTCCATTGCTTTGCCATGGATTCCAAATAACTCTCCTCAATCTCGGATTGCTTTGGTGATCAATTACTAACAAAAACACCAAAACTTACACAAAGTGATTAGAAATGATTGCAAAGGTCCTTAATATGTTAATTGGGTTAAAAAGTAATAACTACTACTCAAAAGTGTTTAAAAGAGTTAATTACAAGCTATCAAATAGCACTTTTTGAGTAGTAATCAATATTATTTGTCTTTCTATACCAATTTTAATTATTTTATCTTAAATTTGATTTATTTTGCATAAATTTTATGTATATTGTTTGTCCTCCTAAACTAATTTAATTATTTTATATTTTAATTTTATTTAATAAATTGTTAATATAAATGTGTGTTCAGATCTATAACTTATTGCTAAATGTTGTATATTATATTATATATGTGAGGACAATGAGTCTTCATTGTATGTTGACAATTTTGTTTCATTTTATTTTTTGGCTTAGGAATCTTTTTAGATAGTGACTTACTCTCCATTGAAGATTCAAGATTGTTGTTTGACCAAAAAATTTATAGATAAGTCTAGAAGGGTTTGACTTGTGGCAAGTTAGGTATTCAAAGTATTAGGTGGATTGGTCTCCTTTTATTGAATTAAAAATATTAAATTAATGTATTTTGTAAAAGATTGGACCACTCAAGCAATGAAACAACACTTAAGCAATGGGATTGCTCAAGTGCTTAAGCTTAAATGAAGCTCTCGAGGCTGTTGAGTGGTGGTTAAGTGCGCTCGAGTGCTTGTACAAAATTTATCAAAATAAGATACAATATTTTTGGATATTTCACCCAAATTGAGTTTGGAAAGTTTGAGGTTCTGATCCCCTAGGAATTTTATGCCTATATAGACCCTGTTATAACCCTTTAGGGAAGGACACTTTTCATGAGAGTAAGCCTACCTTGCTATTCATTCCCAATCTCTCATCATAGATTAAAAAAATTGAATTGAAGGTTGTTTGAAGAATTGCATCCCTTCAACGGGGTTGAAACATATTCATTGGAGCAATTGGAGATTGTTGCATCATGGACATAGATCAAGTTGTAGGTACTAGAGAGTAGGTCTTTAGGGTAAAATAGCAAGGTAAATTTGTGTAACATGTTCTCATATAGTGAATTTAGATTAGAGGTCTTAGACCCTATGGTTTTTTTATCTCCACAGTTATTGTGGGGGTTTTCCATACAAAACATCTTGTGTCTCGTGCATACTTATTGGTTTGTTTGAGTATTTTGATTATATTTATTAACCCTGATATCTTGTAGGCCTAAAATTGGGTTAATAAATTTCATTCCTTATATTATAATTTTTAAATACACCCATTCACCACCTTATGGGTATTACCCTATTGGACCTAGGTTTTTTAATTGGTATCAAAGTAAGATAAAAATCAAATTTTTATTAATCCTACAAGTCTAGTATAGAACAACCAAGAACTAGGGCTCCTTTGAAGAGTCCACCTTACTTTGATGGGAGTAACTATCCCTATTAGAAAGCCCGAATGAAGTACTTTCTTAAAATACAAGGTGAACGAGTATGGAATTCAGTGAAATATGGATGAGGACACCCATTGAGACTTGATGTGAATGGGAAATCAACTAATGAGTTAAAACCTAAACAAGAATGAGACAAACTTGAAAATAAAGGAAGTGAAGCCAATGCTTGGGCTCTTAGGCATCCCCTCTAAGTCGACTTCGATGTTGTTATATCATTATGTCTTGTCCAAGTCCACCTTGGTGTTGTAACGTGCCATGGCATTGCATTCATGGCTCACTAAGTTTCCTCATTGCACAAGGCATTGTGCTCTTGCATCATGTTGCCTTTGTCATAGTTAACTTATGGGGCTAAGGTACCGCCCTAAAAAGTTGTGGTGTCACATGCTTCATTTCAAGGGGCTAATAGCTAGCTTGAATTAGCTTTTATATGTCGCCTTACTTCTTTGTAGATTGTATGAGAACTAGGCTACATCTAACCACTTGAATGGCCTATTAGCATGGGTCATGTTTAGTCTAATCCATTAGTAGTCATCATTAAGTGTTTATTAGACATAAAGACCAACAAATTGCTACACCAACATAAGCTATACTCATTATAATGATGCTTATTGGCCATCATCTTTTCAAATGAGATTCATCTAGAATTGGTGACAATTATTCTTTTACACACATGGTCCTAAAGGAGAAAAAACTCCTTGAGGGGAGTTGTTGATCCTTAGATTATGGTTTTTTTTTCAATATAAGTCTTTTATTTTCCTTAAATGTTTTACTTGACAAAACATGCATCATTGGTGTCTTAATTGTTAATTTTTAAATAAGCAACCAAAAGGATTCTGACATTTCACAAAAAAGATCCCTCATAAGTAGGGTGAACTTAATAAATTGAGGAGAGAAACATATGTTGACGAGGTAACATTTGACATCCCACCAAACAAGGTGGTGAGACCATAGTAAACAACAAATTTTCTTAAAAGTTTAAACTTGTATAATTTGGGTGCCCCATAATGCATATTGTATACTTTCGAAAAGCACTACTGATTATTATGCTACCAAATTTGTCTCTATAAAAACAAAAATAAATTTGATCTAACAAACTACATTTAGAATCCTTGCACAAGACATTACCATGTATCAATAACTTCCCTTATTGGTAATAAAATTTGTTGTCTCTATGTCCTCAAAATCAATATACATCCAAAATAGATAATCTCTAGCCTCTTGTTATTGCATCTACTAGTTTGTTAGGCTTGGTAAGGCAAACACAATCTTTTGGGCATGCTTTGTTAAGGTCTATATTGTAAATAAAATTCTCAATTTCTCATATTTCTTAAGTATACCTATTCTATTATAGAATCAAGTGGGGTACTAGAGTTCCTTGACAAACCTAGCTTCTAAAAGCCTATAAATTTCCTAACAAACTATATTTCTTTGTTCAAATAAATATTTCTTGAATTTTTACCACAATGATCAACAATCAAGTGGTTTACAACTATAGTAGGGTTGACTTCATCATATCCTTGACATCTCAAAATGAAATATATTAAAAAGACTTCAATAGTGTCACAAACTCTCATTTCTTTTGCTCATTTAAGGTTATGCCTAAGTCAACCATCTTTCTTTCTATATACTTCACTAAGTTGACCTTTTATGTATTCTCAATGACTAAGAGTATTGGCATCTTAGATCTAAGCAATGAAAGCAATACCAATTTTTTAAAATTGATTTTTTAGGATTAAAGTACTAACCTATAGGTTTGGATGTTCCCAAACCTTAAATTCAAAGTGTTGAAGACAACCTTGAAGTTGTTGGAAGTCTTGTAAACCTACGATCTTCCACTCGATGACTCAATCTTGTTCTTGGCACATTTTTGGTGGGGGGAAATGAGGGTAGAGGCTATGACTCTCTTTCTCTCTGGATGATGGAAGACAAAAGTTATGGAAACCCTAACCCTTAGGAGGTATTTATAGGGTTCCTAACTAGGCTTAAGTGACTTGAGCCCATCTGAGCTTGAGTCACTTAATCTTGCCCAACATGGGTCCTAATTGATTAATTAACCCAATAAGGCCTACTAATTAATCAATTAGCCTAATCTAGAGACTTTGTTCACTTACACCTGTGCAACCTCACATAATTACCAAAATGCCCTTATTCACAAAAGTGAACCCAGAGTCAATCCGACCCTCGTAATCCATGCCAACAAAGTATATGAGCTTAGAGTGGGGAACACTAGGACTTATAGAAGTATGAATCCCTCATATTCCAATTATGAAGTATCCCACTACAAAAAATTAACTAAACTCTAGTATCCTATGTAAATAATAAGGAGACACTATGTGCTCGGGTCCGTGACCTGTTATCCATACATTTAGTCTCCCCATGAACTGGTGTCTGTTGTTTAACAAGGTGAGAGTTATTAGTCTTTCAAGACTACCTCTACTATCATTGAGTTACAAATCCTCCTATTGTGTCAAGTTCCACTTAAGAAACTACTATGGTCATAGTTTCCATGAACACACCTCCTTAGAATCACTTAAGGTGACAAACTGTCTCAATCCCATGAGATGTCATGGTGTCTCTATTGAGAATACCTATTGCTACTAGCTTCCATCAATAGTGACCAAATCCATAAGGAATAAATGATTAGTTTACGATCTCACCCATAGGTCAAAGCCATTGTTAACTTTAGCACAAACTCAATATTCTCTCAAGGTTGAGAGACAACACAATGAAGTAGCTTGGTAAGGTCATAACTACTTGATAGCCTTAAGTCATGACTCACCATAGGTCTTGTCCAATGTGTAACCATACACACTAGTGTAGTCATCATGGGAAACCCATCCCGATAGCCAAGACCAGCCATCCCTCTAATTAGGAAGTGGGGTACTATTGTTGGGATTGAGTCCCTAAAAGTAAGACAGATGCAACAAAGTTAGACAACTTCAATGTCGTCTTCAACACTTGGAATTTAAGGTTTGGGAACATCCAAACCTAGTACTTTAACCCTAAAAGATCAATTTTAAAAAAATTGGTATTGTTTCCATTGCTTAGATCTAAAATGCCAACAACTACAACCTCTAATGGGTTGCCTAGACCCATGAACCGATTGTGAACAAATCATCTATTTGCAAGAAACCCATGACTTAAAATATTTTGTGCAAGTCCTAATGTAGCTAAGTCACGTACAATGCAAAAGATGCAGACAAGAATGGTCATAAAGTATACTTCATGGAATAAGGATAGATAAAAGTGAAACAGGAACATCATTAAATAAATAACGAATTCTATATTTATTACATCATGTCATGCTTTTGAGGGCTCGATCCTAACAAAGAGAGTATCAATTTGTTTCGCCACCACAATCTCTACTTTCTATAATTCAGCTAACCTAATAATCATTTTCTTGAAAGCCCCCTAAATAGGAGCACCTTCTAGGATCTCCTAGCCAAAGCTCGAACCCCAATGATTCTAATTACCCCTTATGGAGTAGCAAAAAACAACTTATGATGATACTTAGATGGTGCAACTTACATATGATGTATCCAAGTTGTGCACAAAATAGCATTCTAAGTAGATGGTGTTGACTACTAAATATTTCATCATTAAAATAGTTGGTTTTGCTCAAACAGGTAATGAGCTATTGGCAAAGATAAAATCCTTGTTGAATCCTTCTACAAAGTTGTTACATGCCATCAACTATGGCTAGCTATGTAGTGTAGCAAAGAATAAAACATTAGCAAAACTCTTAAGATCTATCAAAATTTATTGTATTTTAGAGCTAACAACCAAGAATGTTAAAACCAGGGTATCAACATGGGATGGACAATTTTGTCTTGATATGTTCAAGAAAATGTCAAGTCACCTTGTTTGAGTTGCTTAACCATTGTCATTCATACCTTAAGTTCAACTTAATTAATTACTTTTGTGTTAGTCATTAGAGATGTTTGTGTTCTCCAATAAAAGAAATATCTAATCCTTTGTTTAGTTATCAAACAAATACCTCATCTTGTTCCATTTTATGGAAGTTGAACTTGTTTGTCCATAAGGACTTGGCTTTGTCAATAGCAGGAAGAACATGGCTTTCAATTGGAGGAAGACAAAGTAGTCTTTCAATGCATGTGTATAACGCCTGGATGTAACCTATAAAAATAATTATTTATGGATGTCATATCACCTATTGTCACATTTCATTGTATGGAAACAAAATGTTGGCTTGTTAGGAAAAAGAATAATTTGAAATGAAAAAATATCTCAATGAAAAGGAAACTCTAAAAGGAGAGTATAGCCACCTAGCCTTGGCAATCACCCCATGTTGCCACCAAAGGTAGTTCCCCAACTTCATTTCCCATAACTCGAAAGGTTACTACTGATATAACTTGGGAGCCACACAATAAGCAACTATTATTAAACAACTTACAAATTGACCGAAATTTCTCTATTGTACCAAAATACTTAGCCTTTTTACGTAGTAACTCTAGTCAAGAAGAACTAGAGAAAGAGTCACTACGGCTTTTGTAGTATTCCAGGTATCATTCTCAAGGACTAGCTTATGAAAATTGTCAATACTAGAATAAATGAATTGTTTTTGTTTAAATCCTTAAGTGAAAAACAATATGTGAATAATGTGAAACTAAGTAAAAGAAGTTAAATTAATAAGAAAAAAATGAATATTGATTTTAAATTCAATTGATTCAAGTTTGGGGTTTTCCACAATCCAACCTAGGGTATAGAAATCAGAGAAAACAAGAGTATTTTAAGTAATATGATCTTAGGGTTTTGGGATCCTTGGCCACTCGCGATCAAGTTGAGTTCTATAACTCAAAATTGCATCCGAAACCTAATTTTTCCTTTTTAAAACAGATTTCTAAAACCATCAAATGAATGAGATTGATTATCAATTTTAGATTTGGCTTTTTAACCATTCCTACTCCTTATAGCTTTGTTTAGGGGCAAATAACGGTAGGTAAGATGAGGATAACTAATGATCAAGAATTACCAAGAATCACTAGTATCAAGTAATAACCTACCGTATCATTCCCTAAACGAACTCACAAGGATAGGATAAAAAAAAAATGATAAATTGTCACTCAACCAATAATTAATCTCATTGTTATAATAATTCACCCATTGTCCCTATAGGTTTCCTAGCCCTTAGGTTTTCATGCTTCAAGCCCCAAGTTGGCTCTTAGCCTCTCATGGGGGTGATGTCACATTCACAATCCATAATAGGGTAAAAATCCATAATTTGAATCAAAAGAAACTAAAAACAATATATTCAATAAAGAAGAAAAAGAAAACAAACCAAAGTTCTCGTCTTCTTCCTCCTTCAATGTCAAACTCTCTAGAAAAAAAATCCAAGATCCCTAAAACCTAGAATTGAGAGAGTTTATATAATATCCTCAATTACCTAACATGTGGCACACTCTCATTGGCCACTTATTACAAAATAATTTCCTAAAAATGATTAAAAAATAATAAAATGGTGATTTCTAGTCGTGTGGGGTCCACCTAGGGCGGAGGGAGTGCTTTAGATGCAATTCCTGAGGTAGAGGAGGCGGAACATCAAAGTGGCAATGGGTGAATTCGAAATTGGTGTCATTTCGAAGTGGATTTCAAATTCATAAGTTGAATAGATGCAATTCCCGGGGTAGAGGAGGTGGAACATCAAAGTGGCAGTGGGTGAATTCGAAATTGGTGTCATTTCGAAGTGGATTTCGAATTCATAAGTTGAATTTCGAAATCATAAGTTGAATTTCGAAATCATTTCGAAATGACCCTCCAACTTGGTGCAGTTATCTTTAAATGGCCATAACTTCTTCATTTCAGCTCCGATTTGCAAACCGTTTGAAGCGTTGGACTCCTGACTTCCCGTTCTTCAAAATGATATATAGTATGTATATAATGGACTCCAAAAAGTGCTCCAAATTTTTCCTCAAAGTCAGAGTATATAATGTCATCAAATTTTTGAGTTCTAAATTTTCATGCAGCTAAATCTTGCTTCATGCCTCATTTCCCATGCTTTCTTGCCTTCTTTCTTACTCCATAATGGTCATTTATCATCTTCCAACCTCATGATATCCTTGTTTTGCCTTTCCTTACGTTCAATGAGTCTTGACTCACTTATTTCCTCATTTAGCCCTTTCTTGATCTTTCAAAATCTAAAGTCATTCAATTTGCACAATTTTCTTTCCTTGAAACTGAGATAAGTCTCCAAAGTACAGATTAAACTCATGGTTAGGGCCTTAGCATTGATTTAGGTCAAGTTGGGTGATTTGAATGTCCTTTGGTGTACAAATCATATCGAATATGTGCCATTAGAGCACATATTTTGGCTCCAATCACCAATCAAAGAGAATACAACTAAAAAAGGTTACTTTTCCTACAACTTGAGAGCTACACATGGGCAATTATTTACTATTAGAGAAGATAACTAAATAGAGAGAGAGAAAGAAAGAAAGAGAAAGAGAGTATAACCATTTTTTTTTTAAAAAAAAAGTCAGAACCTAATAGTGCCTAAGCAGTGGGCTTGGTAAAAGATTCTTATGTTTCATTAAGGAAAATGAGGAAATAAATGGAAAAAAAAATTCTCATGTATCATAAATGTAGTTGCTCTTATAACTTGGTAGCTACACAATGGACAATTATTAACTATTAGAGAAGACAACTAAATGAAGATAGAGACAGAGAGAGAGAAAGAGAGTATAACTAATGAAAAAAAAAAACAGTTTAGAGCCTAGTGATGCCTAGTGTTAGCTCTTATATTTACAAAAAGGTTGGTCTAGGTTCCAATTATGGAAAAAAGAAGCTAAGGCAGTGGGCTTCAAAAAGAATTCTCATGTATCATAAAGGAAGTAAGGAAATAAATGCAAAATATGTTGAACATTTAACAAAGATTCTCACTAGACTATTAATATGGCATAATACATGCCTCTAAATTCCTACTCCCTTCTGTTTCTATTGAAAAAAAGAAAAGTATTAAATATATTTCAACACAATTAATTTCTCTTGCCATTAATAAATGCAAATAATCGAAAATAGAATACTATTGCTTACCTATGCACCATGTTAAGTAAAAGGTCTCAACCTTCTACATCAGCAATTGGATTAAACTGTTCTTATAACACAAGAATGAGATGGGAAAGCAGTTAGAAACTAAATAATAAGCTGACTTAATTTAATGAAGAATGATCACAATCACAACAATATGAATAAATTTTACTAGCAACTACAATGAACTTTAATTCTTTGAGTTAATAAAGTTAGATAGAACCTGGGATGAACCATCAAGGATATTCATATAATCCAAAGACTAATTAGATCTGGAATTCTACTAATGATATTTCAGTTTCACTTTTATCTATCCTTATTAGTTTGTGATGAAGTGTTTACCACTATGAATGATGAACCATCAAGGATTTTTTTAATTATCTATGGTATATTATACCCCTATCGAACCATTACTAAGTGTTTACGACCTGAGCACATAGTATGTCACTTTTATTTACATATGATACTACAGTTTGGTCTATTCTTGGTAGTAGGATTGAATCAATTTCAAAATTGGATTATAAGAGAGCCAATACTTCTATGGGTTGTAATGGTCCCTGTTCTAAACTCAAATACCTTGTTAGCATGGTTATGAGGGTCGAATTGACTCTAGGTTCACTTTTGTGCATAAGAGTATTTTGGTAATTACATAAAATTACATTGGAGTAAGTGAACAAGGTCTCTAGATTGGGTTAATTGATTAATTATTAAGCCTCGTTGGGTTATATAATCAATTAGGACCCATTTTAGGCTAGATTAACTAACCCAATCCCTTAGTGGGATCAAGTTACTTAAGCCCAACAAGGAACCCTTTAAATATCCCCTTAAGGGTTAGGGTTTTGACATGTTTTCCATAGAGTTGTCTGCAACCTCTAGAGAGAAAGAGAGCCATAGCCTCCACTTTCTTTTCCCTCAACCGAAAATATGCTAGGATCAATAAAAAGCAAATGGGCAAAAGATTGTGGGTCCACGAGACTTCTGAGGACATTAATTTAATTCTTTAATACTTAAAATTTAAGGTTTGGGAATATCAAAACCTAAAGATTAGTAATTTAACCCAAAATATCTAATTTTTTTTTTTATAAAATTAGTACTGCTTCTATTGCTTAGATATAAGATGCCAACAATTGTATCAAAGCATAATGTTATTGAGATCATTATTTAGGGTGTGCTAACCTCATTTTTACAGCCTTGATATTATCTAATGACCAAAGGATGCATGTAAGTTTCTTTTTTATTATTGCATGTGTTGATTGAATGAGATAATTGTTTTCTTTATTCTTTATAGATTCGATTGTAAGCTCCATTATAGGAGCATATGATTTAATTTTATGTTATAAAGTTATGTTTTTAATTTATCATCTATGGAGGGCTAGAAGAAAATAATTCCTCAATGATGTCAATAAAGATATGATCTTTATTGGAGCATCATATATGAAGTATTAAGGAGTTTAATGGTTGTAGAAAATGATGAATATATATATATATATAGATTGAGATCCATGGTAGCACAACAACTTTCACTTCAACTCAAAATTGAGGTTGCCCCTCATGAGTTTTCTTGGGGCAAGCCATAAATGATTTTGAAGCTTAGGAAGTCAAGAATCCAATGATTCAATGGTTTGCAAAATAATTATATCCAATAAAAAAATTAGTTCTTTTTTTAAATAGTAGGCATTAATTTTTTTGTTTCAAATCTTTGAAATATGTTAAACATAAAAAAAAAAAAAAAAAAAAAAAAAAAAAAAAAAAAAAAACAACAACAACAACAAAATTAATATATTAAGTTTTGGTCAACTCTTAAAAAAAGGATGTGATATCATCATAAGAGATCAAAGTTTCTTAATAAGAAATTAATATACTAATTTGGTTGCTAATTTGCCCATGATAAGAAATAAGATATTTTCATTGAACATTTAGAATGTTGTAAAATGGCTAAAAGCACATGTTAATGATCTCTCTTATATTGACACTAGAGATTTGCATATTTTAACTTAGATGAATTTAAATTATTGAGAAATAAAAAATTTGTTAAATTAATTGTCCTCTATCTATTACTAAGATAAATCATATGAAGAAACTTGTTTGGAAAACATTCTTAAAAAAAGTTTTCTTAAGAAAGCTACTATAAGAGGAAAGAAGTCTCTAAAAGTCATTGATGCATATGTTGATAAACTTTTCCGAATTCTTCTAATAATAATAATAATTTTTGTTCTTTATTAATCATTTTAGTCAAACTACTTGCCTGCATTGTTTGAAGAAAATTTTTAAGTATTTAATGTGTTTAGGAGTTTAAAGAACTTGTTGAAAAATAAAGTGGTTACAATATAAATATAATAAGATCCTATAAAGGATGCCAATTCACAACAAAATAATTTAAAAAATATTGTGAAAATCATAAGATTTCATTAGTCTTTAAGGTTCTATACTCTCTAAAACATAATATAGTAATTGAAATTTCTTCTTGTTATGACCTAACGAAATGTCTAAAGAATTTTGTGAAGAAGCTATTGATTGTTTAGTTAATTTTTCAAATTGTTATCCTAATTCATGAGTATGGAAAAAAATCAAGCACCACAATAAGCATTGAATGGACAAAAGTAAGATATTTTACATTTGAGAAGGGTTTGAAAGCATTAGGTATGCTTATATGCCCAATCAAAAGAGATTGGATTAGATACAATATTAGAAAATATATTTTCATAGGTTATAACTCAAGGATAAAGGTTACAATTTCTACAATCAAAGAGTAATGAAAATGTCATCATTAAAGGATTTTCCAAGTTTAATGAAAAACAAAATGGAATTCCATTGCCTAAGAAGACAACTACAAGACTACTCCCCTCTTTGAGAAAAAAAAAAAAAAAAACAATTAAACTTGAGAAGGCTTACAAAATCTTATTGTCCTTGTTATAGAATTTTTATTTTAAATTATTTTCCATGTCCATTTGTTCATTAAATTGACAACTACAATTAAAAATGCAAAAAAAAAAAAACAAAAAAAACAAAAAAAAAACAAAAAAAAAACCAAAAAAAAAAAATACAAAAATACAAACAAAAAACAAAAGAAAAATGACTTTTCTTGATATCACAATAAGAAAATTGCTTTAATTTTATTTTTAAACTTGCTTTTCCTTTATTCTTTCAATAAAGAGATCTTGTCTCACACCACCTTAGAACATTAAAAAATTAAATTAAAATTTAAAAAAATCTTATTTACTCTATTTTTTAAGTGGTCCCCTATCTATTTAAAAAATAATAATTGATATAATTGTATAATCATCTAATTACTATGACACCTCAAAGAAAAGACCCTATGATAAGACTTCAAATAGGACATGTGTCTTGTTTATAAATATGTGACATACATATAAACACAATAGAGGAAATAAATTGATGAAAACTTATACAATTGATTTCATCAAATATTCATAGAATATGTAAGAGGCCCTCGGACAAGGTAACCATTAGTGTGGGAAATATGCCTATAAGAAATAACATAATTTAAAATTAAAAAAGTTGCAACAATGAACAATAGTAGAGAAAAAGTAAAGTTGTGGTGCATATGCCAATGAATATGATATATAATATCATTATTTTATTTTATTTTTCATTCTAGTTGCTATTAACAAGCTCATATTTAAAATAAAAATTAGACAATTTATTATGGAATAATGAGGGGCATAAAATAAAATTGTAAGTTTTATACCATTTTTTTTTCCAACTCCGCTCATGCCATTAAAATTTTGTCTCCAAGCACCTGAAGAGATCATGAAGAAAATAAAGATCTTTGAAAGCAAAGGTCAAGAAAAATAATAATCACATATAATCTATGTAAAGTATTAATTTCAAAGTAAAGATACAACATATAAAATTCAAACCTCTAGGTATGAAAGTCACTCACCAGTTCACGAAAGGAACTGCCAAGTGCTTTGTAAGCCAACCATAGATTGCAAACCTGAGTATATATGTCAAGTTATATGCTAAAAAGAATGGACAAAATAGGTTGGTATTTGCTACTAAAAGTCAGAATAATGATTTTATTTTCCTTAGTGGAGAGATAGATTCTAAGAAAAAATAGAAAAAAATATCAAAAGTAGAAGAGCAAAATGTTTTATAACCTCCTTAGGAATCACTAATTTTAAAGAGATATTGGGAGAATGAAATACAAGTTCTAAAAGTAGGATTTTGCAAACCCATTGTTGCAAGAACTTAAGATAAAATAAATGGATATATATAAGTATGAATAAGCAAACTAAAAATATTATGAGTCATAAATTCTCTTATATATTATGAGTCATAACTTCTCTTATATATACAACTATATTTTTTGAATTTTCTCACTAGACAAATAGATTATAAATTAAACAAGTCATAATTAATAAGTTACATTCTTTAATGAAAATTTTAATTTTTTAGAATATTTTAAATTTCAAAAATCTGATCCAATTAATTATTGATTAAATTAAAACATTTTAAAATATTATGTTCATAATTGAATATTAAATGTGTGCATGTAATAAAAAACTTGACTCATTTACATATTAAAAAAATTAAACTTTATTAGCTATTCATTTAAAAAAAAAATATCATTAATAATAATTATTATTTAATTTTAACTAAAAAAATAAGTGGATGTCAATATCCTCATGTCTCTAATATATACTAAAATAATATGTATTTTATAAAAAATATATATATAATTTTTATTTTATTATAATATTACTATTTATGCTCTACTAAAAACTATTTGTTTTTTAATTTATTTGTAGCTACAAAATTATTTTCATTTTTAATAAGAGTTGAATTGAATTTAATTCATAATATGTAATTTGAATTCACAATTTTTTACAAAATCAAAATAGAAAAATTACATTTAAAAAAAAAAAAAAAACCTGTTTTTAAGCACAACTTAAGAAACACTCTTGTTTTTATAAAATAATAAAAAATTATTTTTTGTTCTTTTAACTTCAAAAAAACTTTAAAAACTTGTACAAGAAATATGGCTAAACCATCCTAAATTTCTTGTTCATGTTTTTACTATCCTCTTTGTAGCAGAAAATGGAGAGCTCTCTACAAGTCTAAATTTTCAGTCAATGCAATTAATTTCAATTTTAGTAAGGATTTCTTATGGAATCATGCTTCAAGTTCTATTTAT
>JAJJMF010030042.1:0-14385 GCA_022058775.1 Vitis hybrid cultivar | reverse complement strand
TTCTTAAAAAGATATGAAAAGAAAGTATATCACAACTTATATTAATTAAAAGTCTTTATTTTCTATTCTAAAATGAAAAAACAAAATTAAAGTCATGGAGAGAAAGTGCATTCCAACTTATATTAATTAAGGGATGATACACTGCACAAATAAAGAATAGGAAAAATAATTAAAGGTTAAATAAATCATTTAATAAATAGGTAGTATGGGTTGATGATTTCAAATAAATAATAAAAATAAAATATATTTGTTATTATTATTATTATTATTATTTTGTATTATCACTATCCATTATTCACTCATTAGCATACAATAAAAAAACAAAAAAATATTGATAAATGATTTTCTATGTTGTATAATTTTAAGTTAAAATGATCATAATATTTAAAAAATTAATAATTATTGATGAATTTTTTTTGGTAAATTTATAAACTTGTGATAAATATTGATAAATGATAGGGAAACTAATTTTTAAAGTTGTTGCAATAGTTAAACATTATATCTTATTATGATTTTCTAACGTCAACTTGATAATAAAATTTTGATAACAAATAATGATAGAGAAACTAATTTTTAAAGTTATTGCAATAGTTAAATATTATATCTTATTATGATTTTCTAACTTCAAAACGTGATAATAAAATTTTGATAACATATTTTTATCTATTTAAAACTTTTGAATTATGAAATTTTTTATTGTGCATCTTGTATTTTATCATGGACATGATCTTTATATTCTATTTATAAAATTAAATGATAAAATTAAAACAATTAAAATAAAAAAAAAGTATATTCCCAACTTACATCAATTAAGAGAAGATATATTAATAAATCACTTATTAGCCAATATTTAATGATTTACATTATTAGACTATAGCAAAGAGTTTTATTTTTATTTTTGTGTATAGGGATTTTTAAATTGTAATACAATTTTTTTTTTTAATTTTTGAGTTAACTTTCTTTTTTGAAATGTATTTTTTTTTCTTTGTGTTATCCCTAATTTTAAAAGAAATGAAAATTATTTATCTCACATAGCTTGAAAACTAAAAATATTATATATATTTATTAAAACTCTGATATCTTTAAAAAAAAAACGCATAGTACAACCAATACCAAGCATTGACTAAACTAACAAGACAAAGGTCTATCAATCAATGGGACAATCAATGAGACGATTCAGACGAAGATCTTCTCATTGGTTGTCATGGGCATTTGAAAGGCATCCCCTATAAATAGACCTCAAAGTAAGAGCAGCTGCACATTCCCACACTGTCCCCTCCCATCTTCCCAGCTGCACACTGCATTCCCCTCCCCCATTCAGGCTTCAAAGTAGAGCAAACATTCCCACATTCCCCTCCCTCCCCTCCCTTCAGGCTTCAAAGTAAGAGCAACAGCATCTACAGTATCTGCCATGGCCACACAACCAAGGTATGTCTCCTTTTCTCATGTCCTGCTATTTTATGGTTGCCCAATTATGCCATACACATGATTCCTGCTCTCTTCCCCATCATTTTCTTGCATCAAAAGCTTCAACGGCTTTTACCTCATGCCCTTTTCCCATTTTGTTCCCTCTTTTCATCTCCATTTTGTTTTCAATATTCTCTTACCTTAACCCATTTGTTTAATTCAATACGCTCATTTTAAATCATTTCCTTCAACTTTTATGTTTCACTAATTTTCACCATAAGTATTCATTAATTAAATTTATTCTCTATGTGCCTTCATTTGATATATACTCATTTGAAAATATGTCTTAACCTATTAAAATTCTCTTCCTGCAAGGCTTCAATAATGGCATTTTTTGATATATACTCATTTGAAAATATGTCTTTAACCTATTAAAATTCTCTCCCTATAAGGCTTCAATAATGGCATTTCACACTTTCCCTTGGATGCTCTTCTACTTGTGAGCACTCCATTTTTCAAACTCTAGTTTTTGGTTAAATTTCAAAAGAAAATTAAGTTATTATTTCAATCATTTGCTTTTCAAATATACATGTTGGATATTAGGTGTTTTATCCACTAAAACACAAAGTGTTGCTTTTCATATTTCATATGTACTTTTAATATTTTAAAATTAGAATTGATTTAGATGATAATATATAACATTCTCTAAAATTAGATAAAAAGATTGATTTGATCATATTTATCTAATTTTTTTAATTACTGCTACTAATATCTTATTTTCATAAATCTAATTGAATTTCCTACTTATTTATTTATTGTTTTGATGACAGAGTTTCATCAACTTTCATCTCTTTCCTTACGATTTTGGGTTCAGCAGTCCTTGCGAAATACCAATATGAGAATGTTTCCCCATTTGCTCAACACAATATAGCTATGCGAATTTCCTTGTTCGCAACATTTATATATTTCATGGTGATTGTGGTTTATGAAATCCTTAATACTGATGGAATTGTCCAAGTTGAAGATGATGGAAGATATTTCCTTATTTTGAGCCATGTTTGGTTCTTAAGTGGAACGGTAGCTACAACTTTGTTGATCATGATCCTGATACCATATTTTGGATGGTTCCTCTTTGTCATATGGACCATGTTCTTAGTGAAAATAGCGTGTTATTGGGATAAAACATTTTATAACTTTGACATGTTCAAGAAGAAAAAAAATGTCAATGATAGGGAAGGAAGACAAGAGGAGCAGCGACCCCCAGTTTAGAGTAGATCGAAGGTTATTACCGAATTCTTGTAATTTGGAATGTGTTATCTAAGTGTTTTATTTTGACTAATGGGAGTATTTTTTATTTTTTTTCTCTTCGTCGCCAGAATACCCACAAGGTTATGTCATTGTTCATTGCAAATATGGTTTTATATAATAGAATTATGATTGAACTAATAAAATATATTTTTTGCACATTGTTTAGCAAGGCCTCTCAACTACCTCTCCGTAATATCCTAAACATAGCAAGTATAAACTAATAGCAACTGCTAATTTTTCCCATTCTTACACAAAACAGAACCAAGGATAAGGTATGTTTAGAAATTAAATTTTTTGTGTTGCCAAACAATAGAAATTCAATATATGACACTTCACTGTCTACTTTTCTTTCCCACATTTTCTCATAACCCGAATATTCTAACCTCTCATAATCTCATTCTAAAATCCAACCAAAATTGAAAAACACTTACAAAAATCCTAATAAAAGAGACAGATCATGCTATAATTACACTTTGTTACAAGAAATTGAAGTGCAGAAGGTACAACAATAGAGTGAAACAAATAAAAACCAACCTCCTTAACACACCTGCTAATGGAATACTTGCAAAGACGCTTAAAATTCCTCCAGACTCCAAGAGATACTGATAAACAGCCTTGAGGAAATCTTGTGTCATACCCATTTTAATTTCTACTGATCTAGGGTATATCAATCCATTAAACAAAAAAGACAGAAGATCAGTAAACAGAAGAATTTCGAAAACCAAACAAAGATCTAACGTATATTTCCTCTTTCTTTCCTATCACAATAAAATATCAGAACATTTTCAAAAATAAATTAAAAAACAAAGATTCCCCTTTCAAAAGCAAACACCCATAATTCTGAAATTGAAGCTTTTAACCCAGAAGATCAAAGAAGACGAAGAAGAAAAAACCCTACCCCTGACTCATTTGGAAATAAGAGGAGAAACCACCGAAGGATGAGGGCATGATTTAGGATTTACTCACCTGATTTTCCTAAAAATCGAGCATTACCGAAGGGTGGAGCTTTGGTGTCGGCGGTGGTAACTCGTCAAGTGGACTGAATCTTACAACGGCGACGTCGGCTAAGCAACCCCCTCACAGTCAGATTTCTCCCTCTCCAGGGTCTTGCATAGTTGCAAATTTGCAATTGCAGGTGGTGTCGTCTGTCCGCGGTTTTGACAACAACGGTGGTGTGTGAGGTGTGGGGGATTGGGAGCCCAAATTGGTAAAATAAACAAAATGCATTTTATATGGATTTACATGGTATGAGATAGGATTTGATGGTAACATATTAAATTAAATTAAATGATTGAGTCCAAAATGATATGGATGGTATGGGATGGTATTTAATGAAAAATTAAATGTATTTATATGGTAGATTAAGAACTAAATCCCCAATTCTTAGTATTATTATAAATAGCTTTGAGTTAAATGTGAAAAAATTTTATTTTATTAATTTTTTAAGCTTATTTAATTATATATATATATATTACACAATATTTTTATAATTTTTTGAAAATTTTAATTATTTTATTTTATGTATAATTTGATACTTAATCGATAAGTTGAGACCAATATACCTCGAGACCCTTCGAGTCGATGATAAATATCGCGACTTTGAACAATATTTGTCTTGGATCCCTCAATAGAGATTAAATGAGGTGAAGACAACTGCCTTTTTATTATTACTAATTAAAAATAATTTGTGTAATATAATATATTTTTTTAAAATATTTTATAAAAAATTTAATAGAGAAAATTTTAAATAAAGGAGTTTACAATAACTTTCTATATTAATAAATTAATAATGAATCTATATTCATATATTATGGAGAATAAATACATTTATATTTATATATTGTATTATAAATTTATGTTCACACATATCATTGGTTTTCCCAAAGTTTTATTTTTAATTGATTACAAAGTATTAGTACTTGTTTAATATAAAACTGTATTAAATAAATATTAATATTATATAAATAAATGAAAGTTGAATTTTAATAAAACTTATATATATATTATATTCTACATTACTACGAATCTATTATTAAAGATACATGGTAATAAGAGTTAATATTATATAATCAAATGAGAGAACACAATATTAACAAGTAACTATTATAATAATAAGATATTTAACATTATGTAAATAAATAAAAGTCTTCATAAATTTAAATTTGAATTTATATTTTTAAACCTTTTAAATTTAATTTTTTTTTTAAATTAAGAATTTTTTTCTCCACTTCAAATAGCAATAATAGTGTTTATTCATACTAAGTATACTTAAAATTGATGAAAATTATGAAAAAAAAAATTAAAAACTCATACCCTTCCAATTTGCATTTATTTTAATTTTAAGAATTTTTTTCTCTGCTTCAAATAATAATAATAATAACGTTTATTCATACTAATAACAATAAAATTAATGAAAATGATGGAAAGTAAAAAATAAAAAGTAAAAACTTCAAAATTGGAAAAGGTTTAATGAAACCAAGAATTCTTGTATTTTTCGTAATCTCCAAATTTGCATTTTTTTTTATTTTAATACTTTTTTTCTCCACTCCAAATAGCAAGATAGTATTTATTCATACTAATTACATTTAGACTGATGAAAATTATGAACAAAAAAAAAATTAAAAGTAAAAAAACTATGAAATTGGAGAGGGTATGAACAATACGTGGAATAAACACTATTATTCATCATATTTTTCGTATCCTTCAAATTTTCTATTTGCTTTAATTTTAAGAATTTTTTTAATACTTCAAATAATAATAATAGTGTTTATTTATATTAATTACACTTATAAAGGATGAAAATTAGGAACAACAATTCTTCATAATCATAACCTCCTAGTTTCCAACAATTATAATTGAAATTATTTTGAATAAAAAATGTAATTTGCATTTGAAGTCAAAAAAAATTCTTAAAATTAAATGGGGAGGATAGGTATTTTATTTTATTTTTCCCTCATATATATATATATATTGTTATGAATTCTAAGTGAAATTATTATGAATTAACAATTTTATTGATATTTAAAGTTAAAAAAAAAAATCTATGGATTTTAAATAAATTTTGGAAGGTATTTTTAATGGGGTATTTTTATTTGCACTTTCCTATTATGTTGAAACATTGTAAGATAAACCAAAATATATCGGTATGATTTGGATACAAATAATTAAAATTGTAATAATTTTTATTTAAATATAAAAATTAATTGAAATTTACTTTTCAAAGATATACTTCTTATAAATACTTAAAACAAATGTATAATTATTAATTTAAAAAACTAAAATTGACATTAAAATTCATGTTGAGGCAATTCCGAAAGCCCATTAGGCCAAACTAAGAATGGTCATGACCAACATGGTTAGTTTACATGCCTACTTTTTTATTATAGGTCCACTTAGATGCATTTCACAGGACTCCCCTAAATAAATTTCCCAACTCAATCCACTTCCTACAATCCAGCCAAAAGACCTAATTTCTCATTGAAAAAATGGTTAAAAATAAGAATGAGAACCAAGTTATGGTTCAAAAGGGATTTATTTTTATTTTTATTTTTTATATTTAAAAAATTCTATCTAAACCTTAAAAAATTGAAAATAAGTAAAACATAATATTAGTTACAAACTAAGTGCACCAAAAGTAAATCAAAAAATGGGATAGCTAGTTAGAGACAATAATCTAAACAAGTAGGCTTATCAATGGTTGAATCCATAGAAATATGATCTCCCTATGCATTATGAATCATATTCAATAATTTGAATTTCTTATCCTATTGGTGGGAGAGTTGATTTTTTACCCTTGCATCAGCCAAAATGGATTACGATCCTTTCAAAATACAAAAATTTTAAGAAACATTACCAGTTCGGAGAATTTAGAAATAAGTACTAAAAAAGTTTAACCCTTCACATTGCCATCATACTTATAATCCCATGGCCCATAAATCATATGTTGTCAAACCCACATGTTATATTTGATTCATAGGATAAAATATGTATATTTTACGATTTTATTTTTAATAAAATATTATATTTAATGAAAATAATATACTTTGAAATATGTTGTATTATGTTATATAATATGTAAAAATATTTTATAATAAATTTCATAGAAATTTTTTAGTTTTTAAATTTTAAATTTAATATTTTTAATAGAATATATAGATATATTAAGGCAGAAAAAAAAAAACCTTCAACAAAATCTGAAGGTCTGTGATAAAGCCAAAAGATATCCTCCCTATTTATTTTTCTTTAAGTTGGAAAATACCACAAAGTTTATTATCTCCATCAGCACATTGACAACCGAAACTCAAGTAATTTGAAATGCCCGTATCAACACTATGCACCAAAACAACCTTTTGCAACTTCTTAGAAAAATCTTAACAAAGCCAAAATTTCTTTATACCAAATATTTAAACTTTATACCAAACAAAATAGAGACAAGACATATTTGCAAATCAACACAAACCTCTGTAAGCTCACAACATTCGATTACAACATGCCCACAACAAAACAACAAAAGTGTCTCCAAATTGACAACTAAACTGCAGGAATTTTCGAGCCATTGAAGAGCACATTTTCAGCCTCAAAACCCCTTATAAACCATTGTAATATTCGAGAGAAATTTATTTTCTCTTTATTTCCTATGCTATGAAGAAAACCAAAAAAGATCCCCAATTTCTTCACCAACCAAAACAATTTTATTTTATTTTTAAAAAAGCCTCAACATAAACTAACCCAATTTCGAAAACCCTAGACTGACAATGAGATTGACTGAACTGAGATTACAAGAGATCGCCGCCGGTGAGATATGGAGAGACAGATGAGATTCGTAGTGGAACAGGGCGTAGACTGTTGAGCACTCTTTTGAGCTTGCCGAACCCGGCTTCCCTCTGCTCCCACGGCGACAGAATGAGGCGAATAGTCGGTATGTTGTTAAATTTGGTATTTTGTTAAATCAAGTTGATGAATATGGTTTTATATTTCCATTTATATATATATATATATATATATATATATTTCCCTTCTTACCACTCTATAATATAATATATGATGTTCACTATTACTTTTTATTTATATATAAAAAATATATAAATTAATGAAATCAGAAGACACAATTTTTGTATTTTTTTTATATTAAAATTATCTTTTAAAAATACTTCAATAAAAAGTAATAAAATAGGTAGATGTTCTTACCAATCACATTTTTTAGACACTAAAATAAAACTACTTAATTATATCTCAAGTGTCTGTTTCAACATCCAATAATAAATTATAATAACAAAGATGAATCAACAACATTGATTTAACTTAATAGCTAAAATAATATATTTGAAATTTATTTATTTTTAATCTTTTACATTTTTTTTTCAAATCTTTATTTAATTATTCAAATTTGTATAAAATTATAAATAAATCAAGACAAGAATTTTATGTAAATAATTAAGTTTACTTATTTTCAAAAAATTTATTTATTTAAAATTTTTTAATGTTTATTTATTTTTCGGTTGCTTTTTCTTTGTTCAAATTCTTTGAAAATAAACCTCTACAAATGAACTACACTTCATGTATATAACATAATTTTTAAAATTAATTTTTTTTTAAAAACTATAAAATTAGAAAAACATGAAAAAAATTAATTTATATATAAAAAAAAAAAAGAAAAAGAAAAAATGAAATAGAGTCATGTCCTGAAAGTAACAATAAAAAAAATGAAATAAAACAAAGTCGTGTCTTGAGCATACAATCTTATGATAGTATACTAAAATCAGCATTTTCAAGAATAAGATACTGAAATTGTGGCACAAAGTGCCATAATTTTATCAATTTTTTTAAAGTACCACTTTTTACAAATAATTTTTTAAATTTACCATAAATTTAACAAAAATCCGGCTGATAAAACCCTTTGGAACATGATCGGCCCTTTCCAATTCCCATTCAACGGTTCTTCTGAAAATACTGCTTAATGCCCTCAACCTTTCACCCATGGAAGAACGAGAAGACTCACCTACAACAGCCCAAAACTCTTAAACACCCACCTCTGTGCAAGGAGTGCAAATTGAATCTATCAAACTACGCATGCCCAGGTTGCTCTGTGCCCTCCCGTAGTCTTCCTTGTGTTGAAGCTAACAAGCAACACACTAGGTGTACGGGCAAGAGGCAGCGGACCCAGTTCGTTCCCCTCTCCCAATTTGACGATAATCTCCTCTTATCTGGTAACCTTTTCTCCTAATTTTGTTCTTTGTTGTCAAATTTCAATACCCATTTGGCTATTCTGAAGATTTGTCATCAATGGATTGTGGTCATCATTGAGGAAGTTTACTGTTTTTTTTTTTCTTGAAATTTCGTTATGTTTCGCCATTTTGAAGATGTTCAACAATGGTGTATTGTAATTAGCTTGAGGAATTTTGCTCTTTGGTCTTCATATTACAGTGTTTTCTTTTGCTGGTTTGTCCATTCCTTCGCAGTCATGGCTGCTTTGAAGATCTTTATGATAGTTCATAAGCTTCAAATTTCAAAGTTTCGATACAAATTTAGGGTTTCAAAGTTTTTTCATGGGTTGATTGTTAATTTATGTGAAGAAGGTTGCCACTTTTTCTTCAGATTTTGGTACTCATTTTCTGATTTTAAGTTTTTAATTATAGGTAAATTATAATATTGTTAAGGAAGTTTGTTGTGTTGTCTTCAGATTTCGCTTACCCTTTTTACAGTTTGATTTTCATTTTTGGTAGATTATAATTTGCTCGTGGAAGTGAAGAGGGTTGCAGATTCTGCTTAGAGACAAGAGTTAATATGTGCGGGTATTCTCACTTTAAGATTCCATCCCATCCTCTAGGCCTTAGTAATCCTTCACAGAGTCGCAGGACGAAACTCCTATTTCTCCCCAGTGGAATGTCAAAAGAGGGAGAAAAATAAATCTCAATACAACCAAAGGTAATCATGTATTCATGAGGAAACTAGTTGTCTTTAGTTTGAAGGAAGATTACTACATGTCTACTTATGGGTTGTTTGTTTGTAGAATTTGATATGATTTATGTAGTACATGCAGTTTCTATTTTCTAGCTTTGTTTTCATATCACTGTTATTTAAAATATTAGTAGTCAAACTAGTTTTTGAACTCAATGAACCATTTAAAGCCTGGGCCATGGAATCATAAGCTCAAGCCATTCTGTGTAGAGCAGCTGGACTGTCTCAAATTTTTCATTCGTAAATATCTTAAGGTATTTCCTCTTCTCTGCTGATTCATAGTTGTTGACTTGTTGATTGTAGACACCTGTGGCATCAATTTTAAGCCTTAAAAGGTTTCTTGTGTTTCCATTGAAATATAATTTAATGAATTGTCTTGGCCCTTGTGGAGCTGGGGCAACTTGTTTAGGAATCCAACTGTGCTGAGCTTTATTGTTGGATTGCATTAGTGTTGAGGCCATGGGCCAAAATGCCAGCTAAGGTATAGCACATCATCCATGCACTATTTGTTAATTGGATCATTGTTTTTTTACTATGGTTTATTGTCCGTCCTCTTTGGACATGGTCCATTTATGCTAGGCACTACTGCTAAAATCTTTGAAATTGAGAGGCTACGATTTGCTCAACTTGCAACATGCAGTGCATTGCCGGCCAAAAAATTATACTTGTCTCTTTGATTCTTTGGTTCAAATAATGGTTTATGGTGGGTAAAATAATTGGTCACCCAACTGGTCCATACCAAAATACCTGAATTTACATTTTTTTTCCCAGATTTGGGAAATGAGCATCCTGGGTTGGGACTGAATTGGGTTATTGGTTGATGTTCTATTTTGGTTTCTGTTGGCCTTCAATTCTACTGCACCCACGTTACCCATGAAAAGAATTTTCTACCATTCCCACCTGAACTCCAGCCATTACCTGATGTCTACTCAAATATATTCTATCTGTAACATTTCCTTCCATATAACTTTCCTCGCTTTATAAAATTTAGAAAGAAAAAAATAAAAACTATCGAAACATGTTTTCCCCCTTGTGAACAAGAAAAAAATTTCTATCTGAAAAAAAAAACTTATCCTTCCATATTACTGTAGGGCTGCAGGTCACCTTTCCATGAGTTCGATATAAGAGCTCCAATAAGACAACAATTAGTCAATTTAGTTATGATATCAATGTTTTTTCCCTCTTATTCATGTTTTCCTTCCTTCACATAGCTATGATATCAATGTCATTAAAGGTGCCAAACCCCTATCATCAACCAGAGCTTAAGGAGTCTGTTGCCATTGATCACCCAAGTCCAAAAGGCATTTAATTCAGGGAAGAGGAAATAGAAGAACATGGTGGTCTTCAGATCCTCAGTTTCTAGATCTCATTAAGCATGTGAGATCGACAGAAGCTACGGTCCAGCCCCCACGAGAAGGAACCAGGTGAAAAACATGGATTTTGATCGAGGCTTGCTTGATGTATGTATACTCTGATATTAATCCCGATGATTTTCTTGAATGGAGAAGGTGACTTTTCCAAGGAAGTGAAATATGAAGAAAGAATAGATCATGCAGATCTTGGTAGAGTTTTCCCAGCGGAGGAATTAGAGGAAGGGGAGATTCCTGGTGCTGAACAATTGAATGCTCATATATTATTTCGGGTCATCAATATTATTTAAGAGCAAAGATAATTTCAAGTTTATTTATTCATTTATTTTTTCTTTTTAAGAAAAAAAATTTTGGATTTGAATTCTTACCATTTTGATTTGAAATGAGAATATTGCTTTAAGTGAAAAAAAAAAAAAAAAAAACCTACCGCCTTATCTAAAAATGAAAATTTTCCACCACTTTTTCTAAATAAGGACTTTTGTTTACAGCTTTATTTTAAAAAAGATTTTTGCCTTGAAAAACAAAATTTTATCTATCTCTTAATTCATTTCATTTAAAAAAAACTTTCAATTTTATTTAGAAAAGCTTTGTAACTTATTTTACTTTTTTTAAAGAAGTATATTTATTAAAGCTTTGCAACTTATTTTACTTTCTAAAAAAAAGTTTATTTAGAAAAGCTTTGTAACTTTTTTTTTTTCTAAGAAAAGAAGTTATTTTCAATCTTATATATAAAAAAACTTAAATTTATTAAAATCATGATTTTAGGATTTTATTTATTTTTATTTGAAAAGGTTTTTTTATCAAAAAGGTTTTTATTTAAAAAAAAGTTAGTTTTATATAATTGAGTTTATCTATTAAAAAAATTATCTTGATGACTCTGATTTTTATTTATTTATTTTTAAGACAAAATTTAATTTATTGAAAATGTATTAGAAAGGGATTTTGGTTTATTAGAATTATGAATTTCGATTTACTTAAAAAAAAAATTATTACAAGTGATTAAATCTGAAAAAAAAAAGCCTTGGTTTTGTTATTATTATTATTATTATAAAATAAACAAATAAATAAGTAGATAAATTTTTTAAAAATAAAATCAATGAAATAATCTACAAACAAAAACATTATTATTTGTTTATCACTAGATTTACACAACAATTGAAAAATTAGAAATTGTAAGAATACGATAGAAAGTGAATTAGATATATACATCAATATATACAAAAATGGCAAACAAAATAAATTCAATATATAAATTAAATAAAAAAGAATAAAAATAAAGAGAAGACTGGGATTAACGGTTATACCCTTTCCAAGTCTAGTAAAACTCAAAAATGTAAAAAAAAAACTACTGTGCGACAAACTTACCCAAATTTGCACCCTTGAATGGTGGTGATTAGAGGAAGATATGGTATTCGTGGGGGAAGACGAGCATCCCTAGGTGATGATTCGTGAAGGGAAATGGTGGTGGTGGTGTTGAAATGGGAGGAAAAGAGGTGGGAAGAGATTTGAGCACGAGGGAAGATGGTGAGATGAGTGTCACGATCCATGGGTATGAGTGTGGTAAAAAATCATAAGAAGAAAGAAGAAAAATAAATAAAAACATGACAAAAAAAAAAAATAGAATAGGTGAGTGAAAGTGACAATTGTGGTGAAAGTATGGTTTGAAATATTAGTAAATATGAATATATTGATATTTAAATTTTATGAATATATTGAAAATATTAATGGATGTTTTGATAAAAATATTGATGAAATGAAAATTATTTAGAATTCATGAAAAAATTACAAAAAAAAATGATAAAATAAAAAATTAAACATATTAAAGTTATTTTGTAAGTGTAATTGACATAGGTACGCCGAAGGATAATATATATTAAATTTTAAAAAAATATATCTCAAATTCCTTTAATATAAATATTTATTTATTTTAAAAATTAAAAACTATTTAAAACCAGTTTTTATTACATTTTAAATAACAAAATTAAATACTTTTTTAGATTTATATAAAATACTTTATTTAAAATTTAATTTCTAAAATTTTATTATTTGTGGTGACAATTTTTTGCTATTGACATTAATTTATTTAAATTATTAAAAATTATATTAATAATTTATCTTATCAAATTAATTTTAATTTATAAAATATTATAACTTCATTATTATTTTTGTATATTTTAGAAAATTTTAAATAAATTTATAATTTTAGTATTTAATTATCATATAAATGATGGCTTTTATATTTTTAGTAATTAATTAAATAAAATAAGTAGAATTAATTTATTTATTAAAATATTTTTTTAATAATGGATTTTAACATAACTTGTCCAACATATAGCAAAAGAGCGAATTAGCCTAGGTGGTCTTCAACCCAAGCCTTCTAGGGTTCGAATGCCCGCGGTGCAACTTCCAAAAAAATATTTGAAGGGAGTTTGACCGAGAGGCAGCCGTGTTGACTGGGCTGATGTGTGGGTTGTGAAACCTTGAAAATGAAATAAGCCCAGATTTAAGCTCAAAATATTAAACCAAAGGGCCTATAAAATACTAATGAAATGGGCTTGAAAGTAAAAGATGAAAATGGGTCAAACAAAAAGGAAAAAAAAAAAAACCATAAAATTTAAAATAAAAATGATTAAATTCATAAATTTGGAACAAAGAAATGAGGACAAAATCGAGCTAAAAAAAATTAATAGTAAAAAAAGACTTTGGGCAAATTTTGGTTTCCATAAAAATAATTTTTTTTTTATTTTTATTCTGGTCCTAAATAATAATTTCAACATATTTAATAAATAGAAATGAATTTGATTTTTCATTCCAATTATATGTTTTAATGTTCTAAACATGACCTAAATGTATTTTGGTTCTAATTATATGACACAAATTTATTTTTCAGCTCAAAGTGGCTACCATCATATTTCAAAATAAAATTTTAAAACTTGTGATAATAAGATAATATAAACTAAATTTAAGTTATATCAAAATAACTTTAAATATAACAATAACTTATCATTCAATTAATCATAATTTTAAATTCATGATTGTGAGTTATAATTAAACTTGTAAGTTATTAATAAGTTAATATAAATATGCCTTATTAAACATTTCAAAATAAAAAATAACAATAATAGAACGTTAAATAATGAAAAATAAACTAAAATAAATAGTTATTATTTAATTAAATTATAAAAATAAAAAATTTCAAAATAATAATAATGAAATGTTAGATTAATGAAAAATAAATTAATATAAATAGTTGTTATTTAGTTATATTTCAAAAATAAAACAATTTCAAAATAAAAAATAAAAAATAATAATAATCCAATGTTAAACTAATGAAAAATAAATT
>JAJJMF010030040.1:0-13851 GCA_022058775.1 Vitis hybrid cultivar | reverse complement strand
ATATAAATATTAAAAAAAATTATACATATATTATTATTTATTTGATATCATTGAATACAAATTGATCATAATAATATTGTAAAACAATCTATAATACAACTTAATAATAAATATATATTTATAAAATTTATATTTTTTTTTATTGATGTAGAGGATATATTATTATTAAATATAACAAATTATATATATATATATATATATATATACTTTTTATATAATTTTTTTAAATATTTTTAGAATTTTTATTAATTTTTATATTATCATATTTTGTATCAAAATATCGATCCATATATATCTAAGATATATTCAATATATTCATAAAATCGAAATATCGATATATCTGTAATTATCGATATTTTCATTTTTACTTTTAAATAAAGAGTTTCCAATAAAAGCACTTGTCATAAAAATATTGCTAAACACATTTTTAATTATACAAAGAAGGTGGCTTCCTTATCTTTCTTGTCAAAATCATAGCCTTTCAAGCAATTGATTAGTGAGTTTGTGGGTGAGGATGCGGATGAATGTACTTTGACCATAATTCTTTTTTTATTTTTTATTTTTGTTGTCATAAAAATATTTGAATATTTCGTCTCCAAAGATGGATTGTGACATATCTAGGGATGGTTTTTAATACAAAGTTTTTTTATCTTTAAAAGATATTTTACCACAATATTAATGTTTTTGGAGATGCAATAGTTTGTCTTTAATGCTATACTTTCTTATAGATTCTAAAATTAACATCTTAAATTCTCTCTTTATCATCATTAATTTCTACACTTATTTTAAAAAATTTCATCAAAAAATTCTTTTATCACCATTCATTTCATATGGACTTAACATCAACAAAAATTATCTCCATCCTTCTTAAAATTAATGTCTTAAATTATCTTTTTATTTTCAATCAATTTTAACCAATGATGAAAATATCAGTTTTAATGGATATATCAATAATCCAATTTTACATATATATTGAGAAATATTAATAAATATTTTAACAAAAATTATTAGTGAGACAAAAATTGATCAAAATTCATGAAAATGTTGAGAAAAATTCTAAAAATTGATATAAGAAGTACTAATATACATTTTGAAATTATATATTATATTTAGATAATATAATTTATCATATTCGATAATAATATTGTATGCGTCAATAAGAAATATGAATTTTATAAGTATATATTTATTATTAAGCTTATTTTGATAATAATATTGTGACATTTGATAATAATATATCTAACTTGAAAATATATTTAATATTAAAATTATAATTTATTTAATTTAAATATATTCAATAATATAAAATAAATGATGATATAAGTATGAAATCCTAATTTGTAGTTTTTTTATTTTTAACAACTAATTAAATAAAACTTAAAAATAAAATAATTAAAACTAATTTATTTTATTATCTTTTTTTTCCATATATATATATATATACTTATTAAAATTATTTAATTAAAACTAAATCCTAGAAACAAATAATATATAATTATATTTACATTCCTATCATGGGACCAAAGTGCCCACTTGGTTAACACTTGGTCTTAGACGTTTGATTGAATTTGGTAGGTGTGGACCCGTTCAAAGAAAATCCAAATAAGCAAACAAATTATCATAGGATTGACCAACTATTGTAGTAGTCAGTCCCCCACAAACTTGGAAGTGTGTTGACGTGTCAAAGAAAATCTAAATTAATAAGATTGGTCAACTATTCTAGTGGCCCCACATAGACTCAAGTGGTATCGTGAAGCCAATTTTAAGTTTGAAAAACATTGCAGTGAAATGACCCCACAAACTCAAGTTGCATTGAGGAAGCCAATTTGAGTAGACCATTAAAATTTTGCATTAAAATTTGAGTACACCATGATATCTTTGAGAGGTTCATCGTTTGTGTCATGTAATTTTGCATTAAGTTCAATAGAAGTGTTTGACATTAAGTCACATTTATCGTGTTCGATTTGAGGAAAGTATTAAGAAAAGAAAAAAAAAATAATGATAAGGAAGATGGTTTTGATCGTTTAATTTTACTATAAAAATATGAAAAAATGAAATAAAATATAATTAAAATTAATTATAATTTTTTTCATCTTCAAATCATCTAACTTTTAACTTTTATATCGAAAAGGTAAAATAAATTAAATAAATTTAAAATAGCATAAAATATAATGTATTAATTTTAAATTTATTTTTTATTTTTTTTACTTTTTCTTTTCTTTAGCTTTTCCTCTATGTTTTCTTCCCTTCTAATTTATTGGGAATCAAAGTTAATCTTTTGAAAATATTATTTTTCATTGAACTTGTCATTTCAAAAAGTGAGTTTAGTATTTTTCATCTTGAAGTAAATTTTATCTTTATATTGAACTTGTATTTTGAAGAAAAGAATCTAGAATATTAATTGTTGTTTGTATCACATGCAAATTTCTTCCCAATGATTCTTAATAGGGTGAGTTTTTTAGTATCTATCTTTAATAGAATGAGTATAGAATAAATGTAAATAAGTTTGAAATGGATTTAATAAATATTTTAAAATCTATGATGGGTTTTGGATAAGTTCAAATATAACTTTGTACTATCTGGCCTCATCTTGCTAGATTATATATAATTTTAAATAAAAAATTATTTTAGTTATTTTTTTTAACCTTTTTAATATATATAAAATGTTAATTTTTATAAAGATAAATTATAGATATTTATAGTATTCATTTATTTTTAATAGAATTTAAAATTATAAAAAAAGAAGGAAGAATTGTGTTTTGAACTCAGTTTGGCCTTGAAATTAACCTTCAATCTATATAAGAGGTATAATTAACAGGAATGATATGAAATTATAAGAGACAAAAATGTCATGAAGATGACAAATGAGATTTTTTAAAAAGCTAGCTTGTTGCACATGTGACAATGACCTGGAAAAGATCCTAATTTTTTATTTGATTAAATAGAAGAAAATGTTATTTACAAAATATCTTCTTTTTTTTTTTTGTTGTTGACAAATACCAATTTCTATTTAAATTAGAAAATATTTATATTATTTTTATTTATGTTTTAAAAAAACTCTCAAATTTATTTAGAAAAGCATTACAATTTATTTTTTTTAAAAAAAAGGTATCCCATCCTAAAAAAATATTTTAAATTAATTATAAATAATTAAGAGAAAAAAGTTCAAATTTATTAAAAAAAAATGTGATTTCAAATTCTAAAAAAATTTATTTAAAAAAATAATTAGCAAAGGGCATTTCGGAAAATATTGAAGTTTTATATCTTCTTCTCAATTTTCATACTTCCACTGAGTCTTGAACTTAAATTGACAAGTTTTTTGGACTTAAGGCTAATTTTTTTGCCCAATTGGGTCCAAAGCATAATTTTTCAAAAACATAAAGTTAGGAAAAAAAAAAAAAAAAAAACTAAGTAAAACAAGATTTGTACGAAACTTTCTATATCATATCCTATCCCATCCTATTTGTTTATTTATTTACGAATGAAAATGAGAATCGATATAAACAAATGAAATGGCATTAAGACCTGAATGATCTATCGATTCATTGAGATTTATGCTATTAATAGTATTTCTTGCTTTTTAGTAATATAATCCAATTTTGAATCTTAAAATAATTCCATGATATCTAATTTTGTAAAATTCAATCTCCTACCATGACCCAATTTTATATTTAGGGATGTTACAAAACCCAAAAAGTAAAGAAATTGTATGCGGTTCCAAACTTTCAATATCTACCCAACGTTCAAACCATTGGAAGTGAATCTGAAATACTTGACTTCCACCATCCTTTACTTCTCAAGTCCTGTCCTGGACCCAATAACGTACAAAGCACAGCGCCTTCAGAGAAAGCACATGGCCAAGAAGAAAGAATCAGACATTCGGCAGCTACTTTTCAAATCAGATTTCTATTCTTTAGAATAAAAAAAAAAATTTTAAATTATATATTTGATAATCAAAAAATAAAAAATAATTTTCCATTTCTAAAAACTGAAGCTAGTAATTTTTAGAGAAGAATATTTGTTAATTATTTTTATTTGTTTTCGATGGCCATTTTAAAAATAATTATATAAAGGTAAAAAATAATTAAAAATATAAAAAAAAAACAAGTTTGGAATATTTTAGATTCTCAAACGAACCATTGTACAACAAGATATCAAACAACAATTTAAAAAATTGTTTTTAAATTTTTTTTAAAAAACTATTTTAAAAAATGTTTTCAAACCAAAACATTATTTATTAATTTATTTTTAAAAGATGTGTTAACACTATCCATTTTATCCAAAATTTTAAAACTTAAAAATCAATTGATTATATGGCAATTTCAGGAAAGACCTCTTGAAGTTGCTTACCGTCTATATGACATTGCTTCTAAAAAGCGCTTTTAGCCTAAAAAGTACTTCTAGTATAAAAGATTTTTTTGAAGAAAAAAAAAAACATCATTTGACAAAATTTAGAAAATAGTTTTAGAAAGTTGAAAAATCATTTATAACATTTCTTGTAAAGGAACTTGATAAGTGATTCTTCCAAGAATATTTTTGAAGAAAATATTTCTTTTACAAGTACTTCAAATAAAAACCCTATCAAAAGTTTAATTATGTAAACAATCCAATGGTAAATGTCAATTAAGATATCATAAATTTAGTCAACAAGGCTATGCTACCTTGTTAGTACAAGTGGCTTCGCTTCTGCTTTCTTTCCAAACTTTCCAAACTCATGGACTTGTCCAGTCAACAAAGTTATGCTAGCTTGTCTATGTGAGTGTCCCTTCACTTTTTTTTTCTAAATTTATAGACTTTCAAGAGATAAGTAACAATTAAGAAACCATAAACCTAGTCAACAAGGCTATGCTAGCTTGTCTATATAAATGGTCCCCTTCTCCTTTTTTTTCAAACTTAGACTTTTCAAGAGATAAGTGACAAGTAAACAACATTTTCAGAATCGAACTGATCGTTAAAGTAGAAAAATTACCAATTTATGATTCACGGGTCGGAATTGAGGTCAAATCGGTGATGTTATAAATATATATTTTATATATTATTAAAATTATAAAAAAAATAACAATAATAAATTCTACCTAAATTTAAACTCAAATAATTTTTTTTTATAAAAATGTAGAATTAAAATAAATAAAATAAAAATAAATAACACAAAAATATAAAATGTAAAGATTTTAAACAAAATGCAGAAAATAGAAATCATTCATTTGATTTAATAAATATTAAAAATATGCAACAATGCAATAAAAAATAAAATATTAAATATTAAAAATAAAAATTTAAAATGCAGGAACCAGGAACTTTGTAACTGCAGCAACTCACTGTGGGAAAGGATTATCGATGGGGGGTGGGGGGTGGTTGCTGAAGGTTGGGGAGGCAAAAGGTTAGGGTTGTTTTGATAAATAAAAAATAAAAAATAATTTAAAAAAAAAAGGTTGTTGAAATATTTGGTTTAGGAGGAACCGGCCTCTACAGTTCAAAGCACCAAACCAAATTGGAATAGTGATCGGCCGGTCGCTTTTAAAATCATGAATTAAAAGACCATAAACCTAGTCAACAAGACTATGCTAACTTGTCTATATAAGTCCCCCTTCTCCTTTCTTTTCAAACTTATAACCTTTCCAAGCAATTCATTCATAGGAGAATGTGGGTGCTTGTTATTTGCCTTATCACTTTAGTTGTTATACTGCTAAGCCAATGGCTGCAAAGGTGGTTGAACCCCAAGTGCAATGGAAGATTGCCACGTGGTTCAATGGGCTTGCCAATCATTGGAGAGACGATCCAGTTCTTCTCCCCTCACTCTTTCTACGGCATCCCTCCTTTCATTAGCAAGAGAATGACCAAGTAAGACAGCATGAGTTTATCCTGGGAATAATTTGTCTTAGAAGCACAAACAAACTATGTATTATTCTTTTATATATATATATATCCTATTTTCTTCACGGTTTTATTTTCTCTTAATTTCAGATACGGGTCGGTGTTTAAAACTAGCTTGGTTGGGAATCTGGTGGTTGTATCTGGAGATTCAGAGCTTAATCAGTATATCTTTAAAGAAGAAGGGAAGTCAGTCTACTGCTCTTACACGGAAAGTGCTCTCAAGATTATGGGAGAACAAAGCTTATTAGCGTACCATGGGGTCTTTCACAAGTACCTTAAAAACTTGACACTGTCCATGATTGGCCCGGAAAGCCTCAAGGAAGTATTACTGCATGAAATGGACGCTGTAACTCGCAAATATCTACATTCATGTAGTAACTATGCCAGTTTTGATGTGAAAGAAGAATCTGCAAACGTAAGTGACCCATTAATAAATTTTCTTATATCAAAACCGGCCTTCTCAATGGGCAAATTTCATCCAGTCCAATACTCGAACACATTGATCCTGCATTTAATTATATTTCTGATAACTATGAGAAATTTTTGTTTCCGGACAGATGGTGTTCGAGTATTTTGCTAAGAAATTGTTTGGCTACGAGGAAGCTAAGGCATCGAAGAAACTTAGAGAGAGCTACAAAGCTTTTCTTGATGGCCTTATATCATTTCCCTTAAACATCCCGGGAACTGCATTCCATGCATGTTTAAAGGTACGTAATTATATATATATATATACAAGTATCATAAAATTATAAGAACATTTTGTAAAATATCACAATCACCCCACATGTTGACACAACGTCATTATTGTTTCTTATAGGATTGAAAAGTAAAATAGACAAACACTCTATAGTATCAAAGTTGATCCCCAACACTAACATGAAAGTTTATTTGATCTCATAATAGATGTTTGTTTATTTGGCCTAACAATTCTGTGACATACAACGAAGATATATTAAAAAAAATTCTTGAAACTATATATGTATAGATTCTTTTTAACCATATAGATTTATTTTAAAATTGAATAATATTTACACAATTAGTAGCAAGTTGTTACAACAAATTAATATTTCTCTACATTATACTAAATCTTGATCTTTCTATTTGAATTAGGGACGTGAAAATGCTATAAAGGTGATTAATAATGTGATCAATGAGAGAAAATCATCACAGAAGCTATGCCATGATTTTCTGGATTTTTTACTAGAGGAAGCAAAGAGCAAAGATACAATTCTAAATGAAGCAATTATCGTAGACCTAGTCTTTCTGCTTCTCTTTGCTAGTTATGAGACTACTTCTGAAGCCATTACATTAGTCATGAAGTTTCTCAGTGATCATCCCTCAGTTGTTGTAGAATTAACGGTTTGTCATCCATCACCTAAACCCTAATTTTCTTTCTTTTCAATCTTAAAAAAGATAATACATGACTTCATAGATTATATGACCCTTTGTAGAAGGAGCACGAGGAAATTCTGAAAAATCGAAAAAATGAGGAATTGGGAATTACATGGACAGAATACAAATCCATGACTTTTACACATATGGTGAGTTGAGTCAACTCTTTCATACTCTCTCTCTCTCTCTCTATATATATATATATAGACAAATATGTTTCTTATGTTAGTTATATTGATAACGTTATCATTTCTCTATATTTTTCAGGTTATAAATGAAACTCTTAGGTTGGGAAACATCGTCCCCGGAATTTTTAGAGGAGTAACAAAAGATATTGAGATGAAGGGTAAGTTCAAAATAACACTTGGGTGCTACTTAGTTGGCATACTCAAATAAATTTCTTACTTCATATTCCAAGTCACAATTTTTAAAAGGTAATATTGGTACGTTAAAAAGTTGATTAAATATAAAATAACGACTGACGTAAATATATATAAAATTGTAGTCAATTCAAATAGGAGCTTAAAAGAGATTAATGTCTGATTCACTCTTATATATAAACCCACGGTAAATAAAAATTGGCAACAGAAGAGCATTGATTGAAATTGTGAATTTTGTTTTCCAGGAACTACAATTCCAGCAGGATCCACAGTGATGGTGTGTCCATCAGCGGTTCATTTGAATCCTGCTAAGTACAATGACCCACTTGCTTTTGATCCATGGCGATGGGAGGTACCTGATTTTCTTGCATTTTCTTTTCTTTGGAGTTGGATTTTCTCAGTTACTCACACTTGGATTCGTTTGATGAACTGAAAAAAACTGAAAGGGGCAAGAATTACATGCTGGGTCTAAGAATTTCGTAGCTTTCGGTGGGGGTTCGAGGCTTTGTGCTGGAGCTCACTTCGCCAAGGTTCAAGTCGCTGTTTTCCTCCATTATTTGGTCACCAAATACAGGTAAACACTTCCATTTCTCTTCATTAATAATACGTACTTTGATTTTTTTTATAGAATTATTTTCTGTCTTTGAAAATAAATTTACTTTCAGAAAATATTAAAAATATCCTTTAAAAATGTAATGTACTTGAAACAAACTATTTTCATTTTTTATTTTCCAATTGAAAAGTCAAACAATACAGGCTTTTTATTTTTAAATATATATATATATATATATATATATATATATATATAACTTTGTAAAATCAAAAAAATGAATTTTATTGTTTCAGGTGGAAAAAAATTCGTGGAGGGGAGATCATTCGAAAGCCTGGTTTGGTGTTTCCAGATGGGCTTCACATCCAAATCTCAGCAAAATATAAGTGATCAATACAAGCATTTCGTCCTCAAAGAAGTAATAGACTTATGAATAATGGGGATTAGTATCAATGATCGTTTAATTATTAGACAGTTTGTTTCATGTTTTATATTTTTATTGTAAACGAAGTTTTATCATCATAATTTATATGTAATATTAAAATTATGAATTAAGGTGTTGTATATTCAAAAAATAAATAAGTCTTGTAAAAATACAAGAATTTTCCAAGTGTTGTAGATGCACGTGGTCAATATCACAACTTGAAGTCCTCTCCTATTAAAATATTATAAATATGAATCTTCGATAAATACTCACCACTAAGATGAGTAAATTGAGATATTAATTTTGAACTTATGTGAGCCTCAAAAACGCTTTCAAAATGAAAAGGAAACACACATTCAAGTAAGAAAAGTTCTCTCTACTTTTTTTCTATTTCTCTCAATTCTCATCTATACATTCTTGAGAGTATTTCTATATTTCCCTTTTTCTTTTTTTATATCTTGCATTTCATTTATCTCGTCTTATAACACGATATGAGCACAAGTTGCACTTTAAGGTAATATTTTTATCCTCAATTCAAGATTATTAATATATAATAAATGTCGCATATTTATGTTGGTACTTTGTTATATATAACCATAAGCTATAAGCAAATTGTTTTGCTTGGTCATGGCTATAAGCTATGTTCAACAATCCTCATGTGAACCCCGTATTTTGCTCGATGCGTTCCCACTCGATGACAAAACTCGTTTTTTATTTTATTTGATGAAAATTTGATTTTAGAAAAAAACTTGAAATTGTCACTTCTACTAGACCTAAATTTAATATCTCATAATTTAAATCTAGTTTAATATACACCACAATTGTCCCATATCCAAATTAAACAATTCAAATTGATCAAGCCCATATCAAATATTCAAATAATCTAACAAATTTCACTCACATTATGGGCCCCAAAATTCACATCAATTAACATACTTACATAAAAAAAATACATGATCAAGAGAAATAATATTTCAAACTTAATCCAATAAGCCCAAACAAATAACTTAACAATAGTCCCAAGTTCAAATAAATAATATGCAATTGATATAATCCAAATATCCCCAAATTAATCACCAAATACAATATACCAACAAACTCAAATTAACAAATTTCAAATTAATTCACTAACAATAAATTAAATCAAATTACGTATTAATCTACCAATAACAAATTAACCCCAAATTTCATATTAATTTAACAATTCAAATTTCACAAACAACAATTACTATTAAAATAAAATAACAATAACAATAATAACAATAATAATAACAATAACAATAACAACAATAATAATAATAATAATAATGAAAAACGAGTGATAGGGGGAAGTGAGAGAATGAGAGAAAAAATGGAGGAGGTCCCCAGCCGACCGGGGCTCGTCGGTGGTGGTGGGAGATTGGCGGGTTTGTGAAAATAATAATAATAATAATAAAGAAAATAAAAATAAAGTGAAAAGAAAAAAAATGGAAAATGGGAGGAAAAAGATGAGATGAAAGAGGGGAAGGAAAGATTCTGGTGCCTCTAGAAGTCGGGTATGATGGAGGAAGCGAAAGGAAAAAAAAATGGGGCTATGAGGAGAAGAAAAAAAAAATGGAAGCCCCCAAATGACGCCCGCCGTGTGTGTCGGAAGAAATAGGGAGATGCCGGAGGAAAGAAAAAAAAAATGAGGGGGAAAGGGAGGCTGGAGAAAAGCTAGGGAGCCCCCAAAAAATTGGGGGGCCGCTCGTTCCCCTTTCGGGAATCTGGGAGAGGAAAAAATTAAAAAAAATGAAAAAAATCAACATAGAGAGAGGCGGCTGCCGGCTGGGAATAGAGGGAAAAAGTGGAGGGAAAACCAATTGGGGAGGGCCGGCCAATCTTGGGAAATGGAGGGAGAAAAAAAACAATAAAAAAAAGGAAAAAAAAAATGATGAAGAGTGGAGAGGGGGCTTTTGGCCGTGGGAGAGCATGGGGGAGGTGAGGGTAGGTGGAGGAAGAGAAAAGAGAGGGAAGAGAAGAGAGAAGAAAGAAAAATAAATAAATAAATAAATATATATATATAATACAATATAATATAATATAATAATAATAAATAAAATGAATAAATAAAAATAATTTACAAAATAATGAAAACGAAAAATTGAATGACGAGTGGACCTAAAATAGTACATGTAATTGGAATTTAAAATTTGGCTTAAAATTAATGTAAAAATAAAATTAGAACAAATTTTGAGGTCTACACCACATTTAATGTCATCATTGCTAAATGTCACGTACAAATTACTGTATAATCAAAATCTATGTAAAAATTATTCTTATAGTCATAAAATATTTTCAAATTACAACTAAAAGTTACGTGAAAACTACTTTAAATTTTACTTGTAGCAAAAAATTATATAAAAATAATTTATTATTTTCCTCATAGCCAAAAGTTATATAAAAAAATAAATTTCATATATCGCTATAGCCTAAAGGTACATAAGAAACAATTTCATTCCCTCAAGCAATTGTATTGTTATTCCAAGAAGCAAATACAAATCTCTTTTCTTGATTATTAATACCAAGGTGAAAGTTGACATAACAAAATAAGTCATACAATATCACCAAAAGTAAAACAATATTGAGAATTATTATGAGTATGGTAAGAAAAATTATTAATTACATACCTATTATACACTTAAATATTTGTTAACTTTTACCAAATATCAATAAAAGTAAAGGAAAAGAGATGAAAATGAATTTTAGTGATAGTAATAAATTAGATTTGACTTACTTTGATATATATATATATATATATATTAATTTTTTTAATATTTCTATTGAAAAATTAATCTTCTAACAAATGAAGGGAATATTTTTATTAATTGATGATACATCATATGTTTTCATTATATTTATTATTTTTATTTTACGGTAAGCTTTTTTCAAATATTATTCATCTATAAAATTGTATATGTTATTCAAGGTGAACAAAGAAGATGTATGTTTTACACATTATACAACCGTTCACACAATTCTTTGAGATAAAAGTTAATTTTTTTTTTCTTAATTTGATATTGGTACGATATTCAATCCTGCAAACTTAATTGAAGGCTCTAACAGAGCAAATGTTATAGTACCATATGAAAGTAGATTTCATACAAATGATATTTTATATTTTAGCAAATCTAGAACAATTTTGTTCAATTTTAAAGATACCCATAGAAATGAGCATCCTATTAAAATTATGAATGAAGACAATGTAGAATATTGATCTTTATATTTCTCCTATTATTTCTAGACAAAAGTATATAGTAGAAAAGCTCTTAACTTTCTCCTTTAGATTGTGTCATACAACCATAAGACTCATTGAATCAAATATTGTTGTGAACTAGAAGTTTATCGACCCAAAGATTTTTATGCTTTGGCACGATAAGTTTGGTTACCTAGGGTATTCAATGATGCGTCAAATAATAGAAAAGTTATATGGTCATACATTAAACAACTGGAAGATTTTTTTGCCCAATAAATATTCATATGACACTTGTTCATGAGGCAAATTGATAGTTAGACCATTTTTTACTTAAGTTACATCTAAATCATTAGCCTTCTTAGAAAGAATGCATAAGAACCACCCACCATATGAACCATTCCATTATTTTATGATTTTAATAGATATCTCTATTAGGTGGTTATATATTTATCTCATTTCTATACATAATGTTGTATTTGTTAGGCTCCATGCACAAATAATAAGATTATGAGTACAATTTTCATATGCATCCATTAATACAAAGAAAGTAATAAAGTCACGTATCCTAACCGTAAAGACTCTAGTGTGAATTGATGTACCTGTAATATAGAACAAATGAATCTAAAATACACCTAAAGCATGATAGATCTATCTGCTCAAATGATGTAATTCTCTCAAAAATGAAAACACAAGGAAAACTTGATACTTTTGTAATTCTCTCATAAAGTATAGAAGTTACTTTTAAAACACATAAAAAAATATATAATAATATAGAAAATAATATCAAAATTAGATTATAAAGTCTTGAATATCAATGGAGTCAAACATTCATTTCATTCATGAAAAAAAATAAAATAAAATAAAATAAAATATTGATTAAAATTCTCATAAAAAATTTGGTGGGATGAAACAAATTGGAGCTTGCAATGACATTGAGAAGTTATGTTGGGCTCCCTTTGAATCATTTAAAGGGGCAGGCAAAGGAAGAAGAACAGAAAACAATAGGATTAGTAATGGAAAATATAAGTTTGAAATTAATAAATCTATTTGAAATTTTATTTTTAAAATTTTTTTTTTTTTTTATTCCAAAATAATTGAAATCAATCATACTTTTTGTAAGGTTCAAAAATTCTCATATTTTTAATAAATTTAATAAAATATTATTGGAACACCCTATAAAATAGGGGAAAACCCATGAGAAATTTTAACATATAGTTCCTATATTATGATTTAAATCACTTTTGTCCATGAGCTAGTTTGATACCGCAGCCGAATGCCCAAATATTCCTATCATATATCAACAATTCCTTGTTATAATCGAACAAGGTCTGTGCCCATTGTCCTAGACAAAGAAAACAATAGTATAAGGTCATTATTTGTATATATAAGTAACTTGGCTTCTTAATAGGCTCAAGCATTGGGAAGGAAGGATGTGGGAGGCTTTTCTCTGCCTAATTTCTCTATTTGTTATATGGGTTAGCCATTGGGTGTATAGATGGGTGCACCCTAAGTGCAATGGTCAATTACCACCTGGCTCAATGGGTTGGCCGGTTATTGGCGAGACAATCGACTACTTTTCGCCTCACTCGTTGTACGATCTATCGCCATTCATCACGAAGAGGATGACAAGGTTAGATTCTAATGATGATATTTTACAATTTGTTAATGTTATTAGAATTTTCACAATTGTTTAGAAAAAATTGTAAGAGACTAGGAAAATGATTTATGATTTTTATGGGTTTTTTCATTCATTTTAATTGATTTTTTTTTTTTTTTTTTTTTTTACCTTAATCAAAAAGTTTTGGTTCTTGTTTGTGCAAATTATGTTAAAAGAATTTTGTTACAATATTTCAAAAGTTAGTTTATCAGCGTTACTAAAAGAAAATTATATGAAATTACTATTGTCAAGAAAACGAACAACAAAATTGCACTAGTTTAAAAATTATTTTTAAAAATATATTATTATTTTTTAAATAAAAACAGTTTTATAACTTAAAAAAATGTTTTACAAATTATT
>JAJJMF010030038.1:0-16448 GCA_022058775.1 Vitis hybrid cultivar | reverse complement strand
GAATTGTAAGAAGTACACCATCTGTTCTCCATAAGGGCATGTGAGCAGCCCCAGGAAGTATCATGTAACCCACGTAGAAAAGGATCCCATTCAACAATATTTGGTCATCCCTGCAAACAAAAGATCACAAGAAAATGTGAATATCCATGCATGCAGGTGATCAGACTGTGTGTGTGAGAGTGAGTTTCTGACAGACCAGTTGCTTTCCCTGTCAACTTGCTCGAATTCGATACTCTTATCAACGATCCTATTGTTGCCTTTAGCTGTTCGGTATCGAGATAGAGAAATCCAAATCTGGTTGTGAAGTGTCCTCCATAACAGAAATGGGAAAAATAGAACGTAAACAGGGTCTCTCTCCTTCCCATCTTTGATTATTAATGAGTATATGCTATGAACCACCCATGGAGCCAATATCACATACTGAAACAACAAATAAAAGTAAAATAAGTAGTAAAACAAAAATAAAATGAACATAGAAGAGTAGGCAAGATTGTAAAGTAATCACAGTGTGGCAAGTCAGACTAATAATATTGTACCTTGAAGCTTCCAAGAGACTTCCAAGGCCAGTCAGTAAGGATACCTGGTTTGGAAGCCATATACACTCCTATAATTTTACTTGCTTGATTTAGTTTTCCATCTTCAAAATTGGAGGGCTATATATACTGATTCTCTCTGGTGAATTTAAGCAGCCATTAGTGCAGGCCTGAAACCCTTAGAAGGATACGATTGGCTAGAGGAGCTCTTGCAGAACGTGAATCTATTTGTATGGCCATTAGTTTCTTCTATAAACTGTTTCTATTCATGAAGAAAACATATAAAGACAAAAAAAAGTTATATATAACATTGAAAGGCAGACACTCTACTAGTTGTGATAAATGCTGAAAAAATTGACTCACGCAGAAGGTACATACTACATAGTGTTGTTGTACTATGTACCTTAATTACCAATTTTCATGAAAGTATATATGTATATATTCAAACCACATGTGGAGATGGTTTTGTGATATCAACATGCCCACAAGGATAGAACATTTGCTAAGGTGGGTGGGATACCAGTTAATGAACATTAGATATTTAGACCCTATTTGGTGACATTTCAAAAATAATTTTAAAACAATTTTTATTTTTATTTTATATCAACATGCCCACAGGGATAGAGCATTTGCTAAGGTGGGTGGGATACCAATTAATGAATGTTAGATATTCAGACCCTATTTGGTGACATTTTTAAAAATAATTTAAAAAAAAAAAATTGATGGCAATTTCTAAGAAAAACATGAGCATAGACTTTATTCCCGAATACAAATACAATGTACTTTTTACAAATAGATAGATCCATATTAAGGTCAAAGTTATTATATTTGTAACAACTCACATCTTCTCGTGTAAATATTATTTGATTTAGATTCGATGGGTTCTCACTCCCCTATCTATTACGGAATGTCAAAACTTAAATAAAAAATATTCAATAAAATGTTTCAAAAAATATTGTTAAAATATTCTTTATAGATGTTAATTACTTTTTAGAATTATTTATAAAAAAAATATCTTAAATTTATACTAAAAAATAATATATTTTTAAAAGAAGTTATTTTCAATAAAAAAAATTTGTTAAACAAAAATTTAAGCTGCCTTATATTCCATATACTACTCCACTGTTGCGGCGCTGGATGCAGTAATTGCCCTCACAAGTTGTATTAGTATTCCATCTACTTCGCAGTTTATCAACCTTGAAAGAACCCGTTTTAAAAATATTGAACAAAAAGAAAGTATAATTGTGTTTTTAACTTATATAAGCTTGATAATTAATATAAAGTCTTCCAACCACCTATAATTGATTACAATGATATGAGATAGTAATTGACAAAAATATCCATTTAATTCATTTTTGTCTTTATTCTACCACTCTTCACATGCCACTATTCTTTCTTATTTAACCATTTTTAGATTTTTCATTATTTGTTTAAACTTTTTTATAAATAATTGAAAAATCAACATTATTTTTTATTTTTAAATTATAAATAAAAAAAAATTATATTAATGATTCATAGACTATTTTGGAAAATACTTTCTAAAAAAAATATTAATTTAAATAAATAAAAATTATCTTTTACATTTATTTTTATCTTTTACATTTTAGAAGTAAATAATTTAATGATTAAAATACTATTTAAAATAAATATATTCACTATTTTAATTTCTTTTATACTAAAATGTATTTTAAAGTTTTTTTTTTTACTATTAGAAAATAAAAAGTTTAATTTTTTTTAATCTTCTTCTTTCTTTATTTTAATAATTTTTTGAACATGACTTTTAGTAATAAGTTATATGAAATGTTACAAATTTGTTTACTAAGGATTTTTTTTTAATGATTTGAATTAATTGAAAATTTATTAAAATAAGAAAAAGAAAATGAAAAAAAGATGATGGATGAAGAGTTTTTATTTTAAGTGCTCAATTAAAATGTTTTCATATAACTTAATTTTAGAAGTGGATTGTATCAATACATAGTAGAGATTGAATTTTTCTTATATAAAAGGGTTGAAAGGTATATTTACTTATTTTAAATGAAAACAAGTAGTTAAAAATTATATAGATTATATTTGAGTTTGGTTTTAAAATATTTTTTTAGTTTTTATTTTTTATTTTTTATTTTTATTTTTAAAAATAATTTTCATTTTCTATATTGTCTCTTTTTGGAAATACGTTTAATTAAAAATAAAACTATTTTTAAAAATAAAAATTGAAAACCTTGTTTAGTACTATTTTTCTTATATGAAAAAAAACCATTTATTCATTTATTGCACCACTGTACAATTGTATTACATTAACTGTACAAGGAAAATATACTAAGTGTACAAGGCTACCCTTTGTAATATATTACAATCGATTATGAGTCATTTTTTTATTTTTCTTATCACTCATGAATTGTACACATATGTCATGCATTTTATTTAATTCTTGCATGGAAATTCCAATACTTTCCCCAATAATGATATATGGGGAAAAAAATTTTGACCTTAACTCAACCACCATCTTTTCAACTAAACCATTTAAAATATGGTTAAACACTCCTACGTGAACACATAACTTAGAAGGAATATGAAATTTGCGTCATTATATAAGGGTATTACACTAATTGTACAAGAAAAATATACTAATTGTACAAAAGTGTATAAGATTATCCTTTGTGAATGATTTCAATCGATTCTAAACCACTTTTTTATTTTCCTTGTCACCCAAGGATTGTACACCTATGTCATGCACTTTATTTAACTCTCACATGAAAATTCCAATATTTTTCCCAATGATGATATTTGGGAAAAAAAAATTTTTGACCCTAAGTCATTCACCATTTTCTCAACAAAACCATTGAAAATATGATTAATATACCTACATGGACATATAACTTAGGAGAGATATGACATTTGTGTCATTATACAAGGGTATTACACTAATTATACAAGGAAAATGTGTCAAGTGTACAAGGGTGTACAAGGCTCCTAATAGGTTTTGTACGATTTTTAAACAACTTGAGTTTGATATTAAGACGATGGTTAATAGTTTTTTACCAAATTATGTCATTAAGACATTCCTTATAAAAATTAACACATAGGAAATAAAATTAAAATCAATCATGTTTGAATTGTTCATTATAAGTAATATATTTTTACTATTTTGCCTTTGTAAACATAATTTCATTGTTATTAATAGAGATTAAAAACATCATATTTAAATCGAATTAAAAATAAACAAAAATTATTTTTATAACATTTTTATTTTTAAAAATCATTAATTTAAATTATGAAATTAGTTTTAAAATTAAAAATATTTGTTGTAATTATAGTTTTGAAGATTTCATGATTTTTATCTTATTACTTTGAAAAAATTGCTTTAATAAGAAAATATTTTTTTTAATGGTTTTAAATATTTAAATCTTTATTAAAAAATATTTAGGATTAGTGTGGGGAATAATTAGATAATTTTGGAATTGAGAAATTTTGAATATTTTGAAGACTTTAATTTGACCAATTACCCTATTTACACTTTCAAAATTATTGGAAGGTTGGTAAATTAGTCTTATAAATATTGTCTTCTTGAGTAATATTATATATATATATATATATGCATATAAGTGTTTACATTATTTTCGAAATAATATGAGAAATAATAAACACCACATGTCTAATTTGCAAGTTAGAAAAAAAAATTAATAATATTTTATGAGTTATTTAAAAAGTATTTATTATATGTTCTATAAATTTGAAAATTTTTTTTTTGGTGATATATAATTTACAAGTTAGATGATTGGAATATTTAACATATATGAGAAATAATATAAGTTTGAAATAAAGAATAATATTTATTATATATTATGTAAGTTTGAAAAAAGAATAATATTTGATGAAGTATTTAAAAGTTATTCATTTTATAAAATGTATTTGGCAATAATAATTTTTAACCATATTTCATATTCAATTTGATGAAGAAAAATGATTCAATTTGGTTCCACTATTAAATAGGTGACAGAAGGGTAAAATAGTCGAAGAGAAAATGAGAAATGTGAGGTGATTGGTTAGTTTTTTCATTTAATAGTTAAGGGTATTTTAAGGAATGTTTAAAGACAATATCTTTCCTCTCAATTTCTACTCTTTCATTAAGTTTTGGGTTTAATTATGAGTGATAAGAGGACCTTATCACAATTACCCAACCTAACTGGGTTGAAAACACAATTCTCCCTAAAAATAATTCCTTAATTTTTCAAATTTCCGTACAATATTAATGACCTTTCCCACATCTCCTCAAATGGTAGCTTGTTTTGATATTCAAATAAGAAGTACCATTCTCACTTACTTTATGAACTATATCATCATCATTTGTTCAAAAATAAATATTGGCATTTTAAAAACTTTAACAATGAATTATAATAATTTCACACAAATTTTAACTTTATTTAAAATAAATATAAAATTATAAGTAATAATACAAAGGGAATGGATTAAATAATAATTTTTAAAATGAATAATATAACAATAAATTTCATAAATTGTTGTATTGGTAATCATAACACAAATTATATATATATAAACAAATAATCATATTTTAATAGAAATTATTACACATGGAATTAATATTTTAATAAAGCTACATATTTATTAAAAATAAATAATAATATTTTAAAAATAATAATAATTAATAATATATTATTTGTAATGAATTATAAAAGTGAGGAAAACTCAAATTTTAAAAATATATAAATAAATAAAGTTTATTTATTACACGCACACATTTATTCCTAAATGACTAAAAACATATTCTAAACCATTTTGGTCTAACATATTATTTTATTAATTGACTTAGTTTTTAGTTTTACATATTAATTTTCACATGATTTGAAGTTTGTTTAGATAGTAAGAAAATCTCAAAAAATATAATAGTATGCAAAAGAGAAATTGACATAGTTATTTTGAACTAATCTTGATCCCAAAAATTTTGATATTATTTGGATGATTTTTTTTAGTTCTAAATTATTTGTAAAATATTAACATGCTAATTAGTGAATCCATTATACTAAGTTTTGCTTGATTTGATGTCCAAAAGTTTTTTTTTTTTTTAAATAAAATTAGTTATGTGGAGAGGAAAATTAACGTAATTGCTTCAAGCCAATGTTGGTTTCGTAAATTAAAGTACTACTTTACTCTACTTTACATTATAAACTTAAAATAAATGCTTAGAGTGCAGATATAATGATGATTGTACGTGCTAGGAAAAACAGGTGTGCTCAAGTAGAAATGTGTGCCTACTAAGTTGATGTACTTAAAAGCAAGGAGGAAAAAATCGGCAAAAATCGGCGAAATATCGCCGATATATCGCGTGTCGGCGGGTGGCGACACGACACAGGGAGGAGATAAGTCGGTCGGGCGATTTTTCGCCAAAAAATCGGCGATATATTGCCGATATATCGACGACACAGGATAAATTGGCGATTTTTTGATAAAATTGCCTGAGATTCACGTGTGTCGCCGATTTATCGGCGATATATCGTCGATTTTTTGGCCATTTTTGGCGAAAAATCGCCCCTCTCTCTCTAGCTTGATCTGACGGCTCAGATCACGGCCGCCTTGATCCAACGCCCAGATTTGAATCCCAACGTTAACAAGGAGATCCAACGGCCAGATGGCTTCCAAAATGTGATCCAACGGCCAGATTTGAATCCCAATGTTAACAAAGAGATCCAACGGCCAGATTGCTTCCAAATTGTGATCCAACGGCCAAAATTAATTTTAAACGGTAACTTAAGGTTCCAATGGCTATTTTGGCCCAAATTTCATCTATAAATAGCCAATTTTGCATCAATTTCATCCATTTTTGCTTTGATTCTTCATTTGCTCTCTTATTACTCCAATTTTTTCCAAGATTGCTCAATTATTCAATCATTTTAAGGTATGTTTGTTATTCAATTATAATTAATTTTGTTTGCAATAATTAATTCATGTATTTTTAATTAATTAGTATGCTTACATTCAATTGTAATTATTTTGTATATTTTTATTGAATTAATTTAGGTTATGATATATTTATTTTAGATGATTATTTGTGATTTAAATTCGCATTTAGAATTCCATTAAACTAATTAACGTAGCTAAATTATTTAATTAATTTAATTAACATAGTAAATTATGTAATTAATTTAATTAACATGGATAATTATGGAATATTAAATATGCTCAATTTTTTATATTATTGCGATTTATTTTCATATTCAATTATGATTAATTTCAATATTTAGTAAATTTGTCATAAAATTACATTTAGATTTTAAAAATTAACTTAGCTAATTTATTTAATTAGTTAAATTAACATGAACTACTATATATTTTCATATTCAATTATGATTAATTTCAATATTTAGTAAATTTGTCATAAAATTACATTTAAATTTTAAAAATTAACTTAGGTAATTTATTTAATTAGTTAAATTAACATGAACTACTATATATTTTCATATTCAATTATTATTAATTTCAATATTTAGTAAATTTGTCATAAAATTACATTTAGATTTTAAAAATTAACTTAGCTAATTTATTTAATTAGTTTAATTAACATAGATTTAAATTTAAGTGTATTTTTCTTGCAATAGATTTAGCATGGCTAGTGAAGATGGTTATGGCTTGCCAGGGCGAGATCCGGCTTGGAAGTATTGTTCAACAATTGAGGGTAATCGAAATGGAACAATTTGTAATTTTTGTGGGTTGGTAATGAAAAGTGGAGGCATCACACGATTCAAGTCTCATTTAATGCATAAGGACCCGCATAACAACACCAAAAAGTGTCCAAGAGTGCCGCCCGAAGTGAAAGAAAAGATACGATTATTGGTGCATGACAAACAAAAAGCAAAAGCAAAGAAAAATGCTGATATTGAAGAAATTCGTAGTCAATTACGTGGCACAATGGGGACGCATCATACACATTTGGTAAACGAAGATGATGATGATGAAGATGCTGAGGATGGAGATGTGTATATGTATCTGACAGATATGCACCCAGATGAGCGAGAGGCTTATCGAGCTACAGTTCGTGCCTCGAAAGCATCTAATTGGGAACGTGAACAACATGAGAATATTGTAGGAAGCAAACGCAAATTGGGAGAGTCTTCTACTGGTATACCATCGATGATGCGAAAATCACAGAGTATGCGACATTCGCATCATTCACCCCCTATTGCCCCTTCGCTTTACAAGTCTTCTGCAGCAAAACAAAAAAATATCAAAGATATATTCAAGGGTGGTGCAATTAAAGAAACGATGGGACGCTTAATCAGCAAATTCTTCATTTATGAGAGTGTCGCACCCGCAAAAGCAAAGTCTCATCACTTCAAGAATATGATTATTGGTGCACAACAAGCAGGTAATTACTAATTTATCAAATGTTATATTGTGTTATACTTTTAGTAAGTATAGTATTTTGTGACATGTTTTACATATGAAGTGCAGGAATGGGAATCGAACCTCCATCTCCATATGAAATAAAGAACAAATAATTGGAAATGGAGTACAAAGAAATGGAAGCTTATGTGGACCAACAAAGGGAAAAATGGAAGACATATGGGTGCACAATAATGTCAGATGGATGGACAGGGCCCACGAAATTAAGTATTATTAATTTCATGGTTTATTCTAAAGGGACCACAGTGTTCCTTAAGTCAGTCGATGCATCGAACTATATCAAAGACCACAAGTATATATATGAGCTTTTGAAGACTATTATCAAAGAAGTCGATAAGGAAAATGTGGTCCAAATTGTCACAGATAATGGGTCGGCATTCATGAAAGCAGGGAAACAATTGATGAAGAAGTATAACTTATATTGGACTCCGTGTGCGGCACACTGCATCGACTTAATCTTTGAAGACATCGGTAAAAGATGTTATCGAGGTGATAAACAATGCTCGCAAGATAACTAACTTCATTTACAATCATGGTTGGTTACTAGCACAAATGAGAAAGTATTGTGGTGGAGACATTGTTTGACCAGGAGCTACAAGGTTTGCTACCAATTATATTGCTCTTGACAGTCTTCTCAAAAAAAGGGTTGATTTGAAAAAATTGTTTATGAGTGATGAATGGGCACAACACAAACTCAGTCGAACAAAACTTGGACGAGAATTGGAGCAATTATTGTTTGACCATACGTATTGGGACAGATTGACAAATATAGTTTCATTATATGAGCCATTATACGTGGTGCTTCGACTTGTGGATTTTGAAGTTGTTCCCACAATGCCATTTGTGTACGAGCTTATGCACGTGATGAAAGAGAACCTTATTCGTCAAGGAGCTGGAGATTGGATGTTCAAAAATAATACAAGATCGTTGGCAGAAAACACTAAAACATCCACTTCATGCAGTAGGTACTTAAATACTATATATCTTTATAAGGTTTTACTTTGTATTTAAGTTTCTTTAAAAAAAAAAATACTAACTCTACTAAATTTTATTGTAGCATACTTCTTGAATCCAAGATTTCAATATAGGCGTGGAGTTGGTAGTGATTCGGAACTACTTCAAGCTGTCCATGATGTTTTTGCAAAATTAGATCCAACTACTGAATCGCTTGGTCAATTTGGAAATGAGGTGAATAAAAAATTGTTATTTTTGTCAATAAAACAATAATTTCATTCATCAATTTATTTGAACGTTTACTAACAAATTAAATGTTGAATACATAGCTTGTACTTTTTCGAGATGCAAAAAGAGGATTCGGTGATCGAGCGGCAATTGCATCAAGGTCAACCATGGTGCCCGGTGAGTCTTTATAGGAAAAAATTGATTATTATTATTGTAAATTCACCACATAAGTATTTATATGATTATCAAATTCGTTGCAGCTGAATGATGGTTTATGTATGGGAATCAAACACCTACATTAAGAAAGTTAGCCATCAAAGTTCTCTCACAAACTGCGTCATCTTTTGCATGTGAGAGAAATTGGAGCACGTTTGCTCTCATCCACACAAAGCAACGAAATCGTTTGGCTTACTCTCGATTGGAGCAATTAGTGTTTTGTTACTATAATATGAGGCTAAAGTTACGCGATATGGAGGCAGAAAATGATCGAGTTGCTGAAAAAGATTACCTTGATCTTCTTGACATTTCAGCCGAGGTGGGTGAAGAAGAAGATAATCAGTTGTTCCAGTGGGTTAGGCCTATACACTTGGATGACGAAGTTGGAAATCCTGATCCACGAATTGCCGCTCATGCTCGAGAATTTGGAGTTAATGTTGAACGTGTGTTGTCCGAAGAAGTTCACTCTGAAAGTTTTAGCCAAGATACTGATGATTCACCTCATGCGACATTGCATTCCCACCAAGAGATTGACTCCACAAGTGCTGGCCATAGTAGTCGACCTAGTGCTGCAGGTACTTCTGCTTCTGGTTACGATGGTTCAAGAGGTGGAACTGATGATGGAGGTGATAATGGGGGAGGAGATATTGATGAACGTCGACATAGTCAATATCCAATCAGCCAATTTACTTGTGAAAATGATTTCACACACTACACACAAGATGAAGACCATGGCTCTAGAAGAGCTGGTCCAGGCATAGGAGCTATTGGGAGGCCTTATAGAGGAAGAGAACGAATGATGGAACCATATAACGAGGAGTTACTTTCAGGGAGTTTTGAATCTATGAGTATAGGGACTCAATTTAGTGACTCCTCGAATGAGGCTAACGTTTACCCTCCTCATGTGATGAGTTATGGTCAACCTTCAAGTTCAACAGATGAAGAGTATGATATGTCGCATTATTCCCCTTCCAGACAAATTCCATATCAGATGGAAGAAGGATTTGGCGTTAACACATGGGTGAACTTTGAGTATCCTATCCATGTAGAGGCAGTAGGTATGACTCAAGAGATATATGCATGGCATGTTAGAATTTATAACCAATATTATCGAGGCTCATTGACTTGGTACCAATATTGTCTCCAACAGCAAGCCGGGGTTCCTTCATCTATCAATCCCATTGAACCACATCGATCCTCATTTTGGTACTAAAGGGACATTGCAATGTAATGTGTACAAATTATTGTTATTTAATGAAATGAAGTATTTGATGTGACTTTATAATGAGAACAATTACGAAATTAACATTTCTTATAGATCGATATGATATAATTACATCTAATATCGCAAATTATATCATATATATATCAAATTTTTCAATAAAACAACTTTAAAATGTCTATTATACTTCTAATTATATTATTATGAGGTTTTTCTTGCATTTCCATGAGTTTTTAACAATTTTAAGCCTACCAATAATATCCACCGATATATCTCCGATATATCCAAAAATATCTCCGATATATCCGATATATCCGTAAAATCGAATTACCGATATATCCGTGATTACCAATATTTTCATCCTTGCTTAAAAGAGAGTTAACGACACACTTAAGTTTCAAGGAAGTTGGTGCACCTTTCAAGGAAAGATATGACATACTTATACCGTGCACCTTAAGGGATAGTGCACATCAAGGCTAGCACACCCTACAAAATAGGCTTTATGTACCTATACCAACACATCTTTCCTGGTACCTTAGGAGTAGTTAGTGCACTTATTCTGGCACACCTGGGAGTAGTAGGCAAAGAGGAAAATATTGCGATATATCATGTATCGATACGATATTTCATGGAGAAATATCGGTCGTCCAAAAAAATTGGCGATATCTCACAATATATCGCCAATTTTTCTCGATATATCATATGGTCAAACGCGCTACAGTGCCTGAAATCCTTTTGTTGCTGAGGGGATTTGAATACCATCTAGGCACACTCACCCTTGTTATATATTATGCACTAAAAATATATATACTTAAACTCATTATATAAAGAAAATATTAAAAGAATATTTTAAAGAGCAAATTAATTATAATTATTTTATAATTAAATGCAAAATTTTCTTTTAATTGATTACCAAAAATATCAAAATTATATAATTTTTTTCATAATGTTTTTAATATCATTAATAATTAATTAAATATTAAAAAATTATACATATATCATAATTTATTTTATATTGTTTAATACAATTGAATTAAATGGATCATAATTTTAATATTAATATATATTTTAAAATTAGACATATTACAATCAAATATCATAATATTATATGTAATTTAATAATAAATGTACACTCATATAATTCATATTTTTATTGATGCATACGATATTATTATCAAATATGATAAATCATATTATACATATATCAAATTATTTAATAAAACAACTCAAAAATATCATTATACTTATAATTACATTTTTATGAAGTTTTTATGATATTTTTATAAATTTTGATGAATTTTAAGTTTACCGATATTTTTTTCCAAAATATTCGCCGATATATCTCTGATATATTAGTAAAATCGAAGTACCGATATATTCGTGATTACTGATATTTTCATCTTTGGTAGTAGGCATATTTATTCTGGTGCACTTAAGGGCACTTGGCGGACTTACTCTAGCAGACTTCAAAGTAGTTGGCACATATATTTTGACACTTAAGAAGCAAAATGTCAAATTTTCCAATTTTTTATATTTTCTTTCATTTTCCATGCTTGAAACTTCTGAAAAATATTCTTGAACTTCCATTAAAGAATTTCAATTTTGAAAAACATAGTTAAAACTAAAAACTTAAGTTCATATAATTAAAATCCAATTTATACATCTCAAAAACATGATCCTGGGATACATGATCCTTCATCCCAGGTTCTTGCATGCAACAACTATATAACACATTCAAAGTTATAACCCTTTTATTTTCGTTATACAATACCAAGACAATAGAAAACACTTAAACACAAGGAGGATTCACACTACATATAATCAAGTACTTCTCTTCAAGCTTCATAGAACATTTCAAATGGTTCTCCCCTCTTACGCACCTTTTTGTTTATCAGAAAATCATTATTTTAATAGGATGAAATATAGTTCAGTAAAGAAGTGTTTGTTTATAAAACTAAATAAACAAAACAACACTTCCATGTTTTTGAGTACATCAAATGGAAGTTCATTTAGCGACATGTAAAATCACCAATATATGCAAATATTTTCACGATCAACAATTTCCAATTACCATATACCTTTCATAGGTTTTTCAAATACCTTCTTAAAGTTCATATGTTGTTTGCAGCCATGGAAACTTGTATTTTAGAGATTCTCACCTAGGTATATATGTCTCTACTATAGATGGATCTTCTCAAAGATTGTTTTGGATTTTTCACCCTATGGTACTTACTCTTCTTCCTTTGAGCACTCTCACTCAAGGATTGTGACCATGAATCTTTGTTGTCTTTAAGATATTAAAGCCTAAATACATGATAATCTTGGTTATACAATTATCACAACTTTGTAGTATTCCAAGTTGTTGTACTCTATGATTAATACTAATTTGTTCAATTGTTTTTAGATTAGAAGAATTAATTATTTGCTAAAGCTAATAAAACCCTAATTTAAAATAAACAAGAATAGAGTATGGATGAATATTTTCTAAAAAACTAAATAAAATCAATAGAACAAAAGAAAATGTCTTAGAGAATTTCACAATTCAATGTTGAATCCTTAGAGTGAGAGAGAGAGCGCTTTTTAAAATCTAGGATTTAAGATCAAAGACAATCTAAGATCAAATTAAATCTTACAATCAAGATTGCTACAAAACTTAGATTTTTAGTTTTGAAAGTAAATATCTTAAATGAAGTAAATATGATTGAAAAATGGGTAATGTTTTAATACTACTTGAATAACAGCCTAGAGTCCACTAGGGAACATCCAAAGGGGGTGAATGGGAGATTTTAAAATTTTAAATAAAAATATCCATGTTATATCAAATTCTTTTATCTCAAGAGATCTCAGAGATGTCCCAAATAAATAAATGGTTATACTTGGAATTTTTAGGTATATAAAAATATGATTTTTTACTTTTAAGGATACCCTTCAATTGGTTATGGATAATATAATTGTTAATATCTAAAATATACCCTGAGAGATGTTTGGGAAAACAATAATTGGTTATAGGTATAACAACCATAACCTCCAAGATAATTAACCTAACAATTTCAATAACCAACTAACTAATTAAGCAAAAAGTTTATCATCAACTAGAATATAAGTAGTAATAAAAAGATATGCAATGAGGCATAATATTTTTACATAGAAAACCCTCACAAACTGTGGAGAAAAAAAAACCACGAGGTCTAATACCTATCAATCTAAATTAACTATTCGAAATCAAGTTATATAGATTTACATGCCCGCTTTACCCTAAAGACTTACTCTCCAACACCTACAACTAGATTTATATCCGCAATGCAACAACTTCTTGTTGCTCCTTAGTAGATTCTTCGGTCTCTTTAAAGGGATTAAGGTCTTCAACCCATGATTCAAAGATTCAAATCCTTGAATGAGAGATTAGGAAAGATGCGATACTTTAGGTTTTTCTCGCTAGGAAATCTAAAACGATCTCGTCAATGAAACCCTCTCAACTAAAGTGAGATCTCTAACCCTCAAGGGGTTATTAGAGAGGTATATATAGGCATAAGCCAAAAGAGTCCTAATATCTTAAGTTTCCAAATTAAAGTTTAAGTGAAATTCATCCAAAATATGTTTCTAAACTTGGTAGGACTATCATGACCGCTTGAGCGAGATTAATTGTTTGAGTGAGTTGACCGCTTGAGCGGGATCAATCGCTCGAGTGGATTGACTGCTTAAGTGAGATTAATCGCTTGAGCAACCCCTACTTCTTGAAACATCATTTTAAAAATATTTTAAGTCCAAAAATGATACCAAATCTTTTTATACCTCAAATAAGTATTATATGCCACAAGTCAAACCTTTTTAGACATACCTGTGACTTCCTAGTTGGAAAAACAACAATCTTTGATCTTCAATGGAGAGTAAGTCACTATCTAAAAAGATTTCTATGACAAAACATTAATTGGAACAAAATTGTCAACATATAAACAAAACTCAATGTCCTAACAATGATGGTTAATTTATTTTTTAAAAAAGTTGTATCCAATCAAAAGTCTATATTCATCTTGTAGATTTGTAAATAATAGGATCAAACTAAGTTAACTAGTGATCAAGGTCTTTCCAAAAATCACTAGTATCTTGGTAAGAATCCTTTATGCCTTATCTAGGGTGAACTAATAAAGAGAATTTATTTCTACTAATTCAAACTTGAAAACATAAAGAAAACCATAACTTTAATGTGTTTTTGCTACTTCTTTAAATAGAAATATGGGGAAACAAAAAAAAAAAAAGAAAAAAGAAAACTAAAGTTTTATTAAAGAATTTAAAAAGAAGAAATCAATCTCTCTCCCTTAGTTTTATATATCTTTTACCTTAACAAAACATATATATATATATATTCTTGGTTAAGAAAAACCGGAGATACAATTATCATAACTTTGCAGTATTCCAAGTTGTTGTACTTTATGATCAACACTAATATGTTCAATTGTTTTTAGATTACAAGAATTAATTATTTGTTAAAGCTAATAAAACCATAATTTAAAATAAACAAGAATAAAAATATGGATAAATATTTCCTAAAATATTGAATGAAATAAATAGAAGAAAAGAAAATGTTCTAGAGAGTATCACAATTCAATGTTGAATCCTTAGAATGTGAGAGAGAGAGCTTTGTAAAATCTAGGATTTAAGATCAAATTAAATCTTAAGACCAAGATTGCTCCAAAACTTATATTTTTTTACTTTTGAAAGAAAATATCTTAAATGAATTAAATATGATGGTTAATTTTTGTTTTAAGTTGTATCCAATCAAAAGTCTATATTCATCTTGTAGATTTGACCCTTAGATTTGTTAATAATAGGATCAAACTAAGTTAACTAGTGATCGAGATCTTTCCAAGAATTACTAGTATCTTGGTAAGAATACTTTGTGCCTTATCTAGGATGAACTAACAAAGAGGATTTATTTCTACCAATTCAAACTTGAAAACATAAAGAAAACTTTAATGTGTTCTTGCTACTTCTTTAAATAGAAAGATGGAAAAGAAAGAAAGAAAGAAAACAAAAGTAGCAGTAGTAGTAGTATTTTCTTAAATAATGAAGATCAAAAATATTTTCTAAGCATTCAATTCAAAAAGGAATTTCACTCATTTATGCTTAGAGTCTTTTTAATCTATATGTAGGGAATATTTACTTAGTAAATGATAATTAAATATTTTATTCTATATATTAGAAATTGAATTGATGAAAATCTAAGAAATCTTCTTAATTTTGAGGTCTTGTTGATTAGGAATTCTAAATTATCATAAATCATTTTGGGAGTATCCATTTGGGACACTTGTTTAATTCCTTTCATTATGCCAAAAACTAAAAAATAAAAATAAATTAGCAAAGTGAAAAAACCACCTTCACCCAACAATATAGTTACATAAACTAATTAAGGGTGAAAGTCATCACTTACATAACTTATTTATCAAAACATAAAAAAGTGTTAAATGCCTAAATAAGGAATTTTACTATATGCCTCTTAATTTTAGCCACCACATGAAAAAAAATTATCAAAACAAAAATATTAAGGGTCCAAATATCACATGATGTGTACATATATTTATGTGAAAAGTGTAAAGCCATGTTAAATAGAAATTTGACTGAGAAGAAATCAAAGTGAATATATCTAATTATGGTATTTCATAAGATTGATTACATTAATTTTTAGAATTCTATGAGATAAGTAATTGGATAGTATATTGATATACTATAATTGATGCATGATTAACTTATTTATTTTTAGCTTGGATTATAGATGTTTTCTTGTTGTGTGATTATCTAAACACCCTATATTCTATTTTCAATTAAGAACATTCAATTTCATGTTTACTCCATTTATTTGTAAGACTTTAATTGAGGAGGGT
>JAJJMF010030037.1:0-105356 GCA_022058775.1 Vitis hybrid cultivar | reverse complement strand
ATCATCTTGTAGTAGATGTCAATCTCTATTGTTAGACTTCACCAAAAAGCCCCTAGCACGGTGGAGAAAAGTATCAAATATAGTCAAGTCTTCAATAAAATATTATTTCATGTGAAAAATTACTACAAACTAGTGTATCTCTCATTCTCAATTAGACAAAAATTTTAAAAATCATTCATTTTTCTTGTTTTATTAATAAAGTATGACATGATATAACAAATTTTTGAGTTTTATTAATAAAGTTCCATTTCACTTTTATCTATCCTAATTTCATATGTTATCCCTTGTAAGCATTCTGACTTTCATCTCTTGCATTGTATATGACTTGCGTACATTAGACATTGCATAGAAGATCCAAGTTATGGGTTCTTTGCAAGTAGATAACTTGTTCATAGTCGGTTCATGAACTTAAGTAACCCATTAGAGGTTGTAATGAACTACCTCCTAATTAGAAGGATGATTGGTCTTGGTCATTGGGATGAGTTTCCCATTATGAGTACACTAGTGTGTATGGTTACACATTAGATAGGACTTATGGTGAGTCATGAATTAAGACTATCAAGTGGTTATGCTTCACCAAGCTACTACATTGTGTTGCTTTTTAATTTTGAAAGAATATTGAGTTTGTGCTAAAGTTAGCAGTGACTTTGGCTTATGGGTAAGATCGTAAGTTGATCATATATATTCCTTGTAAATTAGGTTATTGTTGATGGAAGTTGATAGAAATAGGTATTCTAAATAGAGACATCATGATATCTCATCGGTTTGAGATAGAGTGTCCCCTTAGGTGATCCTAAGGAGGTATGTTCATGTAAACTATGACCATATTAGTTTTTTAAATGGAGCTTGATAAGGGGTATGACTTTTCTACCTAGCATGGGGTTAGGACGACGTCAGCAGGGAGCCAGCGAGTTTATAGCTGCCATTGACCATGATACGAAATTTAGACTTGGGTTCATTCCTACTGAGGCCGATTACCATTACATGGCGCAGCTGCACAAGGAGAGGATGAGGGCCTGTTTATCCTACACACCATTTGATTATCCTATTCGACCCTATAGGATGAGTTTGGCCAACTACTTTGTCAGAGGATCAGAGATTCAACCCAATAGGATGAGTTTGATAATGTGGTTCATATAGATACAAAGACTGAGCTTCAACATCTATTTCACCAATTACAGTTGAGTGATGAGGCTCTCGACACTTCTTTTCCTATGGCGATTACTCCTACGCCTCCAGATCAAGCTAGCTTGATGTCTCTATGCTTTCTAAAGGAGATCACTGATGATGGAGTGATTGTTGATCCTACTGAGATGATTGAAGAAGTTGTTCCCCGTGATGAGTATCGAGATGAAATGGACATGATGGCCGTGAGCCAGATTACCAGCATTGTTCAACTTCAGCCTGTTTCACCATTTGATATGTTTGGGTTGTCTACCATCGAGGTTCTTGAGGGGACCTAGACTATTCTTGTTCCAGAGCTTCTAGAGGATGATAGTAGTTTGTTTGAGGGCACTGTTAACCCAGTTGAGGAAGTGTCTGACTTTGTGGACCCACCTCTTTCTTTTGATGTTTTATTGGGATTTGTCTCCCGCTCTGATGATGTTTCTATTGCTTTATTTATGGATTTGAGTCTTTTTTAGTATTCGCTTGTCTCTTGTGATAATATCTCTATATTTGTACCCCATTCACCCACTTCACAAATATTTGATATAGATGATGAGATTGCACAACCCGATTTAGATAGGGACTCTTTTGATCATGACTCTGATCCCATAGATGAGAGATTTTCACGTGCTATAGGAGATGTTGAGATTGTTGATTTTGGCATAGAGGATCAGCCTAAAGAGCCGAAGATTGGTTCACCCCTATCTACAAATGAAAATGATAGACTTATTCATTTACTCAGGTCATACTTGGATGTCTTTGCATGGTCTTATGAGGACATGCCTGATCTCGATCCCTTTATAGTCCAGCGTCACTTGCCTATCTTGCCACATGCTAGATTGATTAAGAAGAAATTGAGGCGATTGCACCCACCTTGGAGTCTGTAGGTGAAAGAGGAGATTCAGAAACAGCTCAGTGTCGGATTTATATTAGTGGTTGAGTATCCAGAGTGGTTAGCAAATGTCGTCTATGTTCCCAAAAAGGACCGCAAAGTTAGAGTATGTGTTGACTTCAAAGACCTTAATAAAGCCAGCTCTAAGGATGATTTTTCTCTCCCATATATTGATTTGCTAGTTGATAGCACTATAGGCCATTCGATGTTGTCTTTCATGGATGGGTTTTCAGGGTATAACCAGATTTCGATGGCTCCAAAGGATATGGAGAATACATTCTTTATTACTGAGTAGGGTACTTATTGTTATAGGGTTATGCCATTTGGGTTGAAAAATGCAAGAGCCACTTATCATAGGGTCACTACTACTTTATATCAGGACATGATGCATAGGGATGTTGAAGTTTATGTAGATGATATGATTGTGAAATCCTGAGACAGAACAGATCACCTAGAGGCTTTAGAGAGATTTTTTTAAAGGATCCGAAAGTTTAAATTGAGGTCGAATCCCAAGAAGTACACCTTTGGAGTGATTTCTGGGAAATTATTGGGACATATGGTCAGTGGGCGAGGCATAGAGGTCGATCCAAATAAAATCAAAGCCATACTTGGCATGCTTGCGTCGAAGACTGAGAAAGAGATCAGGGGTTTTTTGGGCAGATTACAATACATTAGTCGTTTCATAGCCAGATTGACAGACATATGTGAGCCTATCTTTCGTCTTTTAAGGAAGAACCAGCCAACAGTTTGGAATGATGATTGTCAGCTTGCATTTGAGAAGACTAAGGAGTATTTGCTTTCCCCTCCTGTTTTAGTGCCTCCTATGCCAGGACGTCCACTTTTTCTATATTTGTCAGTTTCAGACATGGCCTTGGGATGTATGTTAGCTCAAATTGATGACTTAAGGAAGGAGCGAGCTATTTACTATCTGAGTAAGACAATGTTGGAGTATGAGATGAGATATGTTATGATTGAGCGCCTTTGCTTGGCACTAGTCTGGGATACCAGGAGATTGAGGCATTACATGATAGAGTATTCCGTGCATTTGATATCCCGCCTAGATCCATTGAGATACTTATTTGATAGACCTGCACTGACTGGTAGACTGATGAGATGGCTTGTACTTTTAACAGAGTTCGATATTCAGTATGTTTCTCAAAAGTCTATTAAGGGAAGTATTATCATTGATCACTTCGCCTCACTACCGACATCTAAGGATAGACCAGTTGATGATGATTTTCCAAAGAAGGAGTTTGTTGCTATGACTAGCTTATTAGGATGGTGCATGTACTTCGATGGTACAACCAATCAATCAGGGTATGGGATAGGTATTCTGTTGGTATCCCCTCAGGGTGATCATATTCTAAGGTCAGTTCGTTTAGGATTCCCTGATCGACATCCTATCACGAATAATACAGTTGAGTATGAACCTTGTATCCTTGGTTTGGAGACTGCATTGAAGCTTGACATTAGACAGATGGAGGTGTTTGGTGACTCTAACCTTGTACTCAAACAGATTCAAGGAGACTAAAATACTAGGGATGTAAAGCTTAGGTCGTATCACACTTATTTAGAGTTACTGGTTGTGAGATTTGATGACTTGAGATATGTTCATCTACCTAGAGCGCAGAACCATTCGCCGACACCTTAGCTACCCTACCTTCTTATGTGGACATTCCGATTGATGTAGTTGTATGTCCATTGCTGATAGAGTTGAGGTCTGCACCCGCCTATTGTTGTTTGATTGGAGAGACAGAGGTCCAGGATGATCTACCTTGGTATCATGACATTTACCAGTTTCTCAGATATGGCACATACCCTGAGGTAGCCATTGCCCAGGATTGGAGAGCATTGAGGCAGTTAACCACTAGATTTGTGCTTTTTGGAGATACCTTATACAAGCCATCAACTGATGGTATGCTTTTATTGTGTTTAGATCAAGCCTCTGCAGATCGAGTGATGAGAGAGGTTCATGCAGGAGTTTGTGGTCCGCATATGGGAGGACACATGCTAGCCCGTAAGATTCTGAGGACAGGTTATTTTTGGTTGAATATGGAGACAGATTGTTGTCAGTTTGTTCAGAAATGTCCAAAGTGTCAAATTCATGGTGATCTCATACATGCTCCACCATCAGAGTTACACGTTTTGACCTCGCCATAGCCATTTTCAGTATGGGGTATTGATATTATTGGGAAGATTTCACCAAAATATTCCAGTGATCATGAGTTCATCCTAGTTGCCATAGATTATTTCACCTCGTGGGTAGAGGTTGCATCATATACGAGGTTGACATTTTGATTACTACTCAAAAAGTGTTATTTCATAGCTTGTAATTAACTCTTTTAAACACTTTTGAGTAGTAGTTATCACCTTTTAACCCAATTAACATATTAAGGACCCTTGCAATCAATTTTAATCAAATTGTGTCAAGTTTTGGTGTTTTGATAGCTTTTTGATCACCAAAGCAATCCGAGATTGAGGAGAGTTCTTTGGAATCCATGGCAAAGCAATGGAAAGCTCAGAAACATGAAGAACCAAAGTTTTGAAGTCCTTTGCCATAAGCAAATCCGGAATGCAAGGAGTATGGGATCCTCCCTAAAAAATGCCACGTGGCTCTCTCTCCCTTGTGTTGATGCCTTGCGTCCCAGTGATCCACGTAGCTGCCAAGTGGACGCACGCTTTCAACCCAGATTGAGTTCTGGTTCAGTCTTCCCTGCAAAAGATGTCCGGACAGAGCGTCCAGACACACCATCAGAGGGCACAGAACGTGGGCTGTGGCAGGCTGTCGGAATGACGTAGCAAGGCTTGTGCACTTTAGTCAATGCTCCGAACAACATATCCAGATAGGATATGCTATCGTCCGGGGTGTGTTGATCGCGAATGTCGTGTGCTTCTCCCTGAGGGAGTCCGGATAGGGGAGTGCGCCACGTGTCTTCTTGGGGAATCCGGATGGAGTTGCTCCGGATAGCGATGCGTGCTCCGTGTTATCAGGGTGAGGGGTCCCTACACCTTGCACACGCAAACAGTCCCTCTTGCGACGTTCCACCTTCTCCGGATATCTCACATCCGGCGCCTGACGCCAGATGAGAGAGGAGGGCGTTTCAACTTCCCTGGTCAGACATATCCAGATCCTTTGATAGTGCTTACCCAGAGAGTTTCGCAGCCATTTTGCATAGTGCCGCGGTGTTCTCCTGAAGCTTCCCGATATGTGCGACCAACATTTTGAGATATTTTTCTTTAGATATTTAATGTCTAAATCCCCAAAGTCTCCTTGTAACCCACCTATCATAGGATTCCTTAGTCTTTAAGTAAAAACAAAGGGTAAATAAACCCATATTTAAAGGGGGAGTTTGTTCTGAGACGCATCAATCTTTTTGTACAGTTTTGGAAGGAAGTAAAATACAGAGCCTTTGCTCTACCTTACCTACTTGTTTTGATTGTTTATATCCATTTAATTTTTCTTACTAGCCAAACAAGCTCTAAGGAAGTTTCCTCAGAGAATGAGTGGCTAGACTTTTAGTTCCTTGGAGCTAAGGTTACCGGGAAAGGTTCCAAGTGCAAAAATTTATAGCTTTGTGGTTTTAGCCATTAATGAAGAGAAAGTGTGATCCTTTAATGATTTCTAGTTTTTTTAGTTAACTTAAAACACCTTCAATTCACTTGAGCCAACACTTGGTGATTCGCGCTTGACTTTCCAGCCGGGTCTTGTAATAAAAAACATTTATAAAACCTATGACCTTATACTGGCGTAGCAAAGCTACTATAGTATAGCAGTTCTAGGGTCGAACTCAAGGATGGGTTTTCACTCTACCAATGATAGACTCTAAATTAGAAATTGATTCTGATGATTTCCTTTAGCACAAACTTGAAATTTAAAAGAAAATAAAATTGTTTTGAAAGTGGTGATTTAAACTAAACTCACATAGAACTAAGTAAAAAGTGGAAGAAAGAAAGTCTCCCGGAGCTAAAGGTTGCTAGGTTCAAGTTCCAGATGCAAAGTGGAAAATTCCGGATTTTTCTCCTCGCATTGGGGATTTAACCTATAGTTATTTCCCGAACCGGTATAGGTTTGCCAATGAAGATTTAATCCATAAAAAATCATTAGAGATGGTAGTCAAGGTCCATTAATGACTTAAGACACTATGGACTATCACCTTGAATCACTTTCCACTGGCTCGTACATGATAACTAATGGACTGATATGGATCTAGCAATAAGCATCCACAGAGACCTTAAGCTTACCATGTATTGGCTAGTCAAAGTGATCCTAAGGGATTTAAGGCAAAACCTTGGCTTTAAAAGCCATTTATGGACTCCAACCACCTGAATTCAATGCACGGAAACTTTCCACCTTTTAATCTGGACTTTTCACCTAGCTTCCTTCACTCCAAGAAACTAAATGTTTAGCCTCTCATCCTCTGGGAAAACATCCTCAGAGGGTGTTTGGCTTGCAAGAAAATAGAAAATAGAAGAGAAAAAAAAGTAAAAGAGATCTCTGTATTTCACTAAGTAACAAATTTACAATAGTTGGTCTCCTGGAGAAAGCTCCCCGACGAAGATAGATTTTCAGTGATTACAAGAGAATTTATATAGGAAGGTAATTTTACCCTTCCTTGGATACTTCCTAGCTAAGGAATTACATGAGTGGTTGAATACAAGGAGAAAATGGAAATTTAAACACAAAAATATCAGAAGAAAAAGAGTCGGCAAAAATATCCAATTTTCGCACGCTGAGTTCCAATTTCGCATGTTGGTTTGAGGTGTGCGAAATTTTCGCACAGTGGACTGAGGATTTCGCACCTTAAACAGTGGTGTGCGAAATTGTCCCTCAGCTTGATGCAGTTGTCTTCCGAAGTCCGTATCTTCCTCATTCCAGCTCCAAATCATACATGGTTTGAACCATTGGATTCTTGACTTTCTGAGCTTCGAAATGGTATATAGAATGTAAACAATGGACTTCGGGAAGTGCTCCAAAAGTGCACTAAAAGACTGCAGCTGTGTCCCCTATTTTCATCCCCTGTTTTCTTCTTCTCCATTGTTTCTCCCTTGTAAACTTTGAACGACTAAGGCAAAGGATTATGAGGCTCCATAGCTTGATTTCTTCAAAAATCAAAGCTTCCAAAAGCTTTGCCATGAACTATAAATAGCTCTCCCTCATTCTTAAATTGCTTTGGTGAGCATAAAGCTATCAAAAAGCACCAAAACTTAACACAATTGTTAGAAATCTGATTGCAAGGGTCCCTAACATGTTAATCGAGTTAAAAGGTAATAATTACTACTCAAGGGTGTTTAAAAGAGCTAATTACAAGCTACAAAATAGCATGTTTTGAGTAGTAATCACTTGGTAAGGCAAGTGATCTCCGTCCATGGAGATGCACTAGTTTACCTCTTGCGAGCTTTTGGGAAGTGACTTGAAGGTAGGATTTTCTAGAATTGCCAACACTTGGTAAGCTTTTGGACTCCAAGGAGACATCCATTAGTTATCTCTTGCGAGCTTGATAAGGGAAGTCCAAAGTTAAATATCACCTTGAATGGCAAATGCTAGGTGAGAGGCACGAGCCATTGCAAGTTGCATCAGTGAGAGGGAATTAGAGCTGAAATCCATTTAAAGGATATATTTGTACAACACCGGTTAGAGAATTGACTATATGTTAATTCTCTAATGCAAGGAAATGAACCAAATGACCGGAGCTCTATTTTTGCATGAGGAACCTCCCCTGTGAACCCAAACCTCCAAGGAATGTTTTTCTTCATAAGCAATTTCCATTACTTTCTTTTTAGTTAGCTTTAAACAAAACCTCATTTAACCAAAGTTTGTGTTTTATTTCTTAAGCTAATCTTGAAATAAAAAAAAAGCACCAATTTAACTTTGAATTGGTATCAGTTGTGAGTTGAAAACCCTTCCCAGAGAACGATCCTAGATCCACTATGCTATATTAGCTAAAGCTATCCTAATGCATGGTGATATAATTTTGTTGATTACTCTCTCAATCAAAGAACACCAGCTGGACATGAATCAGCTGAGACACCAATTGGGAACGAATCACATTTGCTAGAGTTTCTAGTTTCATCATATCACACATCATTTGCCGCTATGGGGTTCCTCATGAGTTGTTTTCAAATAGAGGGGTGCACTTCCGAGCTGAGGTAGATACTTTGTTGCAAAAGTATGACATCCGACATCATAGATCTTCTGCATATAGGCCACAGACCAATGGGGTAGTAGAGGTTACAAATAAGAATATTAAGAAGATTTTGAGAAAAATGGTTGAGACTTCTCGAGATTGGTCAAAGAAACTCCCTTTTGCATTGTGGGCATACTGTACCTCTTTTCGTACCTCTACAGGAGCTACATTTTACTCTCTAGTGTATGGTATGGAGGCTATTTTGCCAGTCAAGGTAGAGATGGGTTCATTGAGAGTAGCCCTTGAGTAGCATATTTTTGAGATAGAGTGGGCTCAGGCTCAATTTGATCAGCTTAACCTTTTAGATGAGAAGAGATTGAGAGCAACCGATCATGTTCAGGCCTATCAAAGAAAGATGGCTTGTGCATTTAGGAAACGGGTTAAGCCTAGGCCATTACAAAAAGAAGATTTAGTTTTGAGGATTCTCAGAGGTTTGTTTGGAGACCCTAGAGAAAAGTTTAGACCTAGTTGGAGTGGGCCTTATGTTATTCAAGAGTTGACTCCAAAAGGGGTTGCATGGTTGACTAACTTAGATGGAAACCAGTTTTCAGAGCCTACAAATGTGGATCAGCTAAAGAAGTATTATGTTTGAGATTATGGTCACATGATGGGTGGCCATCATTTTGGTTAGCCTTACACTATTACCTCTATCTATATATTAGACTATTGCCAGCTCATTGAGCCTCATGGTATGTTATAGCCTTTTCTTTTCTATAGCCTTGCTTATCATTTCTACACCTGGGTTGGGCCCTTTGGCATATATGCATGCTTTGCTAGGAAATTCTCATGAGCTTTAGACTTATAGGTCTATCTTCTCATTCTTGTTACCATCTCTTTATCACCCCACTTGTTCTATTTTACTATTACCACATTTCCATTCTCTTTCTTACTTTTATCATTATTTGCTTCATCTTATCTCTTTTTTTCCTTGGGTTGATGATTCTTCACATCTTGGTGTAAAGAGGGCAATCATATCACTCCATTCATCCCATCATTTGGCATTGATTTGGAGATTTTAGTTTGAGAGGTTGTCTTATGGGATGGGGTTCATGTATTCATTAGAGATTTGAGAGAGTTTGTTCATTCCTTATATCTTTCCCATTAGAGTTTGATTTATTGATGATCAGAGCATGCACATTCAAAAAAAAAAAAAAACGCAATGATATGTTCATGTATGATACCTTGCTCCATTGGGCACTTATATCACCTTTTGAGGTCTGTTTATTGAGTACATTTGTCATTGTGGATTCTTGTGAGATTTTTATATGAGTTTTCACTCTTTGAGCCACTCTTGTTATGCATTTGGAGTGTCAAGAGTTCATATGAGAGTTCTATGATATCCTATGCTTCTTGGGTCATGGTTGATATGTATTGGGTATGAGAGATGAGTAACATATGAGAGATGAGTGACCTTTTACTATGGTTTCCGGATCATTATCTTATCCACCATTCCATCATTGGTGATATGACTTTCCTTTATTGTACTAATATGAGTTGATCATCACTCATTCCACTTTCGCATTGCCTTCTATTGTATCCCATTACCTCTTTCCAGATCTTCATTCCATCTTTTATCCATTCCCTACAGATTGACACACATCTCTAGTTCGATACCTTCTACACATTATTCACATGCTTTATTAATGGTTTGACCACTTATCATTTCTCTTGTTTTGTCATTGACGTTTCCTTTGGTTACCTTAAGGCCCATGGTTCGTGAGGTTTTTCTATGCATTACATCTTGTACATGAGGATATAGGTTTGATCATTGGGTATTTGAGCCTAGTTTCCCTTCATCTCTTTCACTCTATCACCCTGACCTACATTACGTCCCGTGTCTTAAGACCACCTTGAGGCCATGAGATCAGACGTTATCTTTGACAGTCTTCACTTGGACAAGCTTTTGTAAATTGGTTAAAGTATAGTCGTTACTATGTTCTCTTTTATGGAAGATACTTTTGGAAGCATTTGGTTTCTCTCTTGCTTGGCATATTAATGTTTGATGGATTTTTGAGTTTGGAGACATTTCATTGATGATATCGGATTCATCCTTTTGTCGTGCATCAGACATCCATACTGGGGCATATTTCTCCTTTTCTTTGAGGTTCCTAGTTGTTGTTGGATAGTATGACTATTTCTATCTATGGTTATAAAGATGTTTGATTGATTTTGACAGATTCTTTATTGTACATCAGATATCCATCCTGGGACATATTCACCTTTCCATGATGAGATTATGCTCGGGCAGCAATATATAGGGCGGATGATAGGTGTTGGTTATTTACCTTATGACTTTGACATCAGATATTATACTGGGGCATATTTCCTTATTTTCTTTGAGTATCCTTTAGATTAAGACGGTGACCAACTTGGTTTTAGATTATGCATTAGTCTGGAGCTTTCGATGATTGACTATATCAATACCTCCCTACATTGATTTGTTGAGATAGAGATGGATCACATCAGGTTTGACCTAAGGAGCATAGATGGATCCTTTAGCCAAATGTTCATGAGATAGATTTATTTTCATCATTGTTGCCTTACAGATTGGATTATCTAGATGAACAGTATTTTGTGCACTTTGAGATTTACCTTTTGAGATTCTTTGACAGAGTAGCTTTTTAGACACAGAGATTTCTTTCAGTTTAGACTTTTCAGAGGTTTTTCATGATGCATCGGTTTCTGACCCATTGATTTTAGTAGATGATTGATTTACTGGTTGTTTCAATAGTGTGAGCACCCTGGATACTAAGGCATATTTTCCTTCTTGAGTTTAGTAGTCTAACCTTTGGCATTTGAGTATATGGCTTTAAGCCAATTTACTTCATATCCAATTTCGAGTTGGTCTTCTTTATATGTTCCTTCTAGACCCTGAGCCCCGTAGCCTTGAGCTATCCATTCTTTCTAAACCCTGAGTCTTATAGTCTCGAGCTATCCTTTCCTTCTAGACCCTGAGCCTTATAGCCTTGAGCTATCCTTCTTCCCTTAGGCCCTAAGCCTGGTAGCCCTGGGCTATCATTTCCTTAAGACCTGGAGTCTTTCTAGCTTTGAGTTAAGCCTTCATCATTTAGTCGCCCATGAGTGGTTTGACCTGGAGTTTGCGTATCACACTCTCCTTATAGCAGATCAGTCATAGAGCCCGAAGCTCACAACCCTAAGTTGTTCATATAACCTTAAGCTATTCATCGTAACCTTGAGTTACTCATTATATCATGACCCAAAGTCATTCATGCCATCCATAACCCTAAGTTATTCATAGTAACCCTAAGTTACTCATTGCATCATGACCCAGAGTCATTCATACCATCCATAGCCCTAAGCTATTCATCGTAACCCTAAGTTACTCATTGCATCATGACCCAGAGTCATTCATAGCATCCCGAGCCTTGAGCTCACGACCAAGATTCGTTTTCATCATTATAGCCATTTGCGAGTGGCCTCGACCTGACACCATGAACCAAAAAGCATCCTGATCGGCTATCCATTTAAAGCCCTGAGCTCACTACCTAGAGTCATTCTTCTTAATCATAACCTAGAGTCAGTCTTTCCATTTAAAACCCTGAGCTCATGACCCAGAGTCGTTTTTCTTATTTATGATCCAAAGTCATTTTTTTTCATTTAGAGCCCTGAGTTCATGACCCAGAGTCGTTCATTTCAGCTTTCGACACAAATTCATTCTTAGCATTTAGAGCCCTGAGCTCACGACCCAAAGTCGTTCATTTCAGCTTTCAACCCAGAATCATTCTTAGCATTTAGAGCCTTGGGCTCACAACCCACAGTCATTCTTCTCATCCGTGACCTAGAGTCATTCTTAGCATTTAGAGCCCTAGGCTCATGACCCAGAGTCGTGTATCCTATTTCTGACCCAAAGGCGTTCATCTTGTCTGTGACTCGGAGTCATTCATCTCATCCATGACTTTGAGTCATCATTTTCACTTTTTTCCCATCTTTGTACTACTCATCACATACATTTCTCTCTTTACTGTCATTCCCCCCATATAGAGTTGTTTCATCCTTGTCGTTGCAGCCCCGTCTTCCGATCTTACTCTCGTCATGTGCTAAGACAAAATCTCCGGTCCTTCTTTAGTTCTTCAATACAATTCACTTCATTCCACTCATTATTTCATATTTCAACTCACATTCCCTACACTTGTGATCTTTACTGAAGATGGGCATATTTGTAGACCCTGCATTTTGTCCTTTTAGCATATTTCTTTAAGTTCACTTCTAGTACTCCACAGTAGTTCCTTGGTGGCCAATTGCTACTGATACTGCTTACCTTTTTCTGAGCCACTTTGGGGACTTTGGTTGAGGGGTTTATCCGGCTCCACATTGTGACCTTGGTTGCCCTTCAAGTTTAGATTAGGCTTCACTTAAGTGTACTTCAGGTTAGACTTAGTTATGCCCACTTAGTCTCACCCTAGGCCTGTACAGGTATACTTGACCCATTAGGCACCACCTTAGGCCCACTTAGACACTTCATTGGACTTAGTTCACTTAGGCCCACTTAGGCACTTTTAGACTCATTTTTTATATGACTTGCATGATTGCATGGCCTACATGACTTGTGTGGCTTGTATGACTTTCTTTATTATTTTAATTTCATTTTATTTTATTACAAGTTTTCTAAATCATATTTCTTGGCTTTTTGGGCATGAGGAAACGGGCCGCCATCTATTTGGAAAGAGAATCAACGGAATTTTGAAAAAAAAATGAGATTTTGTTTTTAGAGTGATAGCACATACATTATTTCCATGGGGAAATCGGTTACAAAAAGGAAAAAAAGAAAAGAAAGGAAAGTGGATTTCCTTTTTCATCAAAGCAGTTTTTTTTTTTAGGCTGATACAAATATGCAAGAGAAGGATTTTAAAAGTGTGGTCAGAACAAAAGAGGGAGGAGGATTTTTGGGAGAAGCACAGAGGAAGCGGGAAAAGAGAAATTGCAACCAAGGCAATGAAGCATGACATCAAGCAAGGGCATGGTACACAAAGACATGGATATTCATGGAATTTCGAAAACGGGGAGATGGAAAGCGTACTTGTTGATCTTGTTTGGCACGCTATTTTTTTTAAATTACCTTAGTCTATCTAGGTACCCTCAATTAATCAATTAATTGTCCTATCTCCCTCAACTTAGTCAGTAGAGACCTTTATAGGGCTTAGAGGGGTGTTTCCTTTTAAAGGTACCTTCCCAATAGGTAACCTGATCCTCAAACCTAGACTTGAGTTTTTCAAATACATTCTTTTTCAAAAACTATGGAGTCATTTTTTAGGGTTTTATTTCTTGTTTTATTTTCCCTTTAAAATAAAAATAAAATAAGTGGCGACTCCGAATTTTCCAAAATTAATTTTTCACAAACTAAAAAGCGAGTCTTGTCGATCTAGTGGGGGCGCACGTGAAAAATGCGGGTCCACATATAGGATAGGAATGGCTTCATTATTTGATAAATATTAGGTTTATTGACATTATGAATGTATAACATCTTATATTGTGTTATAGATATCATTTGATGACTTCTACAGGTAAAAAATTTTGTGAAAAAACTTAACAAACAAAGTAGATGCTGTCAAAATTTAGATAGAATTTATTAATTTTTAAATTTTTAATAATATATAAAATAATAAAATATATATTTATGACGTCACTGGTTCGACCACGCTTCGACCACCGGTCTAACTAATGAACCATGAACCAATAACTTTTCCGGTTCAATGACCGGTCTGGTACAGAAAACATTGGTTTTCCAAGCTCCCCTCCTCTCTTTTCCCCTCCCCTTCCAAGAGAAAATGAGAACAACACACACCTAAAGGTGGTCCTCCAAGCTCTTCTTCCTTGAGAGAAGGAGGATAACATCAAGTCTTTTAGACTCTCCCTCTCTAAGAAAATGACTATGATTGGAAAAGAAAGTTTAAGGATAAGAAATTTGAAGATAATCCATATTTAGCACAAAAGTCCCAGTTGAAGTAATAAATAAAAGCCTTGGAAATTTTCATGGTGGATAATTTATCTTAAGAATGGTCGCCAAAATTATCTCGAAGTCTATTTTCCAAAATATTAAGTGGGAATAGGTATAAAAAGGATAAAATAAAAAATAAGGAAATAATTAAATAAATATTTCTTATGACCTTTAGGGATCCTATTGCATATTTGCTAACCCAAGAACTTGGATTTTCAATATCTAATTAAGGTCGATAGCATTATACGCATCCAAAAACACCCATAGAACTCCTCGAGCATTGGATGGAGCCCTGGAGCACTTTAAGCAACTTTATGGATGCTTGATCTAGTTTAATGGGAGCTTGAGCATGTTTAAAAAGCACTTGATCACTTATGCAACGCTAGATAGGTGTCCACCTGCACTTTCTATTTCAATTAGTCTCCCTCATTTCAATTCTGATTTTTGAATCGTATGAAACATTGGATTCTTGACTTCTTAAACTTCAAAACCATATATATGTGACTTGACCAATAAAACTCATGGAAGATTACCTCGATTTTGAGTCAAATTCAAAATTATGATTCCATCTAAAAACTAACATTTTTCTAATTAGGGAACTTCATGGATGTTTCTAAAAATATTTTATCACTACCATCTTCTCCAAGGGTTACATAGATTGCTAAAAGTTAAAATTTTACAAAGAAAACAAAATTCATATACTCCTTTCAAATTGGAGTTTACAACCAATCTATGAATATAAAAATTGGATTTTTGCAATGAAGAAAAATCATATACCCCTAATAGGGCTTACAAACCATATAGAGAACAATAATCAAACCATTAAATCACAAATATGAACATCATATTCCTTCATTCATTCATTCAATTCAAAAAATAAAAACATATCATTCATTCATCCTAAAAGACATGGGATAAATAAACACATTTCGCAAAACACAGTGAGCATACCCTAAAATAGATCTAACATGCAAGAACCCAATTTAGGGCTTTAATGCTAATTGCTAGGAACTCAAAATCACTCCGTTCCTCGCCCCTGGATCTCGTAAGGTGCATGCATCTATTCTTAGGATTCTCTAGATCTATTGCAACATAAACATATGACATTAATAACCAATATAGAATAAATATATAAAGATAGAAAGCTCAAACCTGCAATTTGGATGTTCCAAAGTCGAATTCAATTCAAAGAATATGTTGTAGACATTGTAGAACTCATCTACCTAACGATGTTCTATTTGATCTCTCCCTTCATGGATCCTGACATGAAAGAAATGTGGGCTTCTTTCTCTGTTTAGAAGGTGGCCAAGGTCTCCCACTTTGGAATTTCAAAAAACTGAACAGAAAGAATGAAGTTCTAACATTAAGAGGCTTTATATAGGCTTCTCCAAATTGGGCTTGAGTTACCTAATCCAATCCACTTGGATTCTAATTAATTAATTAGCCCTAATTGGCTCCAATTAATTAATTAGCCCATTCTAGAAGTTCAATTCATAAGATCTAGTGCAACCTTACATTTTTACCAAAATGCCCTTATACACATTTATAAATTATATACTTAAAATACCCTAAAAAAAAACGTGTCACCATGAATTAGGAGCTCAAGCTAGAACCACTAAGACCCATAGGAAAAAACTGGTTATAGTCCCTTCATTTTATCCTTTTAGCACATGCAATACTAGGTGTCTCCATGTACTTTCTTAACTCATAGTCATCCCTTGATAGTCTATTAAGTCTCATATGACTTTTTTTTTTTTAAGTCACCTTTAGGAGCCTTTTGTTTAGGGATCATTTGGACCCTTACTATGACCTTGACCACTCTTTGAGCTTAGATTAGGTTTCTTCCGTTAGAATTTTTTCTACTTACTTCACTTAGTAGTTTAGTTCACTTAGATATCTTTGGAGGATAGGTTCACTTAGATGTTCTTTTAGGCTTAGTTCACTTAGGTTTGGTTTTTAGATTTTATTTATTTATTATTATTGCTTGATTTTGAGTTTAAATGAGCTTTGACTTGATTTTGATTTTTGATCACTTGAGGTGAACTTTTGATATTTAGTTTTGTGAGTTCAATATTTCCTTTTTCAATATTGTCTATTGCATTTAGTTTAATATTTTGATTCTTGATTGCATGCATTTGATATTTATATTTTATTTATTTATTTATTTATTTTTAGAAAATTGCATGAGATTGAAGATTCTAATTTTTAAAAATTTACATGAATTAATATTTTGATTTTTCTTACATATAAATGTGATTGATAATTTTTATTTTATTTTATTATTGCATGAGATTGGTATTTTGATTAATGATTCCTTGAGTTTGATATCTTTATTTTGAATTGCATGAGATTGACATTTTGATTCTTTTTGTATCGATTTTTTATTTTTTAATTGCATGATTTCTAATTTAAATTTTTTATTTTATTTTTACATGTATGGTTTTTTAAGGGAATGATTTTTACACGCAGAAGGAGAGTATCAAATGAATCATGGGTTGCCATATTCGATAAGGAAAGACTCCATGCCATATTGTTTTTGTGGGAAGGAGATCACACATTTTTGGAGAAAGGTTGTGGCACATACAGTAGGGACGATGATTTGAGATTGATTTTGCGAAATGGAAGGATACATCAGAATTTTGGGGGTGGCATTTTCCTACATGCACAATGAGATCATGTTTCACGTTTTATCAGAACAATGAACTTTCTTGAAGATTGAACCAGACATGGGATTTTTTTTAAGAGAATTAGCATGCATCTTCAATGGCATGATTAGCACACACCACCATGAGATACGCCAGATTGTACTTCATTAGTAGAATTTTATCCATTGAAAAACAACCAGCTTGCACCTTCAATAGCACGATCAGTATGCACCATCAAAAACCGTCATCGTGCATCATCAGATTGCTTTTATTTTGAGCGCCGAAAATGCTTGGAATAAGGGAATAGTGGGGTTAATTAGTAGAGTTGAATTGTGACCACATCATGGAGAGTCCTTTGGGAATTTTTTTATGGTGTTAACGGATGTGGATTCAGGTGGCAAACATGAGTGTTAATGGAGAACTTGTTTGGTATCGTGTTAATGGAGAATACTTCATGAAAGATGTAGCCACCAAATAAAGGATAATTAATGAAAGATGCAGTCAGTTGTTAATGGTGGAGAATAGGTTCAAATGAGAAGCTGATTTTGGAAGGTGGAATCACGGTTGCATGAGGAGGAGGGGTGCACCAAAATTATAGAGAAGCATAATTCCATTGAGAGGCAGTTGCCCTTCAAAAAAAAATGGCAGCACCACACATAGTTGGAGACTCTCCACGACAGCCGCACTATAAGGAAGGACCAACACGCATCCATTAAAGCTTCGAGATGCAAGGCTACAACACCATGCACCATTGGTGGATCACGAATAGGTAAGTTCAAATCGTTAATTTTTAGTTATTAGTTTAATTGATTTCGTGTCATTTTATTCATGTTTTAAAAATCATTAATATTTGTTTTGAAAATTGGACCCTGGTTCGATCACGGGCTGGTTCGTCATCTATTCAATGTTGCCCCCTTTTATTTATTCAAAGGGGCCCAGCCCAGCCCAGCCCAGCCCACCTCACTGCCTTTTTATCATTAAAGCCCCCCTCCCCCCCCACACCCACTTTTATTCATTCAAACAGGCCCAACCCTCAACTCCTTTCTTATCATTAAAGCCCAGCTACCCCCACCCACTTTTATTCATTCAAACAGGCCCAACCCTCAACTCCTTTTTTATCATTAAAGCCCAGTTGCCCCAGTCCCTTTTTATCATTAGAAGGGGCCAGGGCCCAATTGAACAATTTTCATTTAAAATGTTTAATGTTTTCACCTCAAAATCCCACCTAAAAGATTTGAAGTCTGGACCTTAAACACATTAAATGAGTTCAACACCACTCGGCTACATCCAACTTGAAAAAAAAAAAAATTATTCTTTGTTAAAAAAATATATAATATTAAATAAAAATAATATAATATTTTTAAATTTTATAAAATTAGTTAAAATTAAATAATAATTTTTTTCATTTTTAATACATTCGCATTTAAATATTATACATATTTCATTTAATAAAATTTAAAATATTAATACATTTATACTTATGCATACGATAAAAATTAAATATTATTAATTTTTAATTTATTTACATATATTTTAAATTTTTTATAATTATTTTTAATTTTAATAATATATTTATAAAGTCATCGCTTCAAATGGAATTCAACCACCAATTCGACCAATGAATCATGAACTGGTAACTTTTCTAATTCAATGAACGGACCGATTCTGAAAACATTGGTTTTGATTAAATCTATCTTATTTATTTGTTTCAAAATTTTGGCTAGTTAGTTTGAATAGATCTTATGTCATCTAATTTATGTTTTGAGTTCATTAATATTTGCTTTTTATTGAACCTTAGTTATTTATTTGTTTTAGAAATATGTTTAGTTAGTTCGAATAAATCCCGTGCTATTTTGTCTAAGTTTTAAAATCAATGATATTTGTTCTTGATCAAATCTATCTTACTCTATTGTTTTTTTAGAATTTTGATTAGTTAGTTTGATAGATCCTATGTTATTTAACTTTTGTTTTAAAATTGTTAATGTCAGCTCATGATTGATTTTATCCTATATCTTATTAGGTTATTTATTTATTTATTTATTTTTTATCTAAGAAGTCTTTAGTTTATTGTTTTGTTGGTTCTTCGTTAAATCTGATTTTCAAGTGTCCATTGGAAAATAATGAAGATTAGCTCCCACTTCACTATCTTTGTTAAGTTGATTGCTAAAAATTTCACTTTGTGGTTTTTTTTTCCCTTGACTTGTTGTTTTCTGTGTTTTATTGTTTGAAAATACATTTTTTTTTTCTTTTCTAAAAAGAAACCCTTTTCTTAAATATTTTTGCAACATATCCATTTCAAAATTCACTTAGAGTCCTTAGCATCAATTTTTTTTTTTTTAATGTGCAACCAAGTTTTATTTGGTTTGTACCTTCTTTTTTTCAATAAAATCCAATTTTTGAGTGGAACATGAATCTAACTTGTGGCCCCAAATAAATGGGATAATTCTTAACTTTGATGGCTTTATCAATACTCATGTAAGGTCAGCAATGCATAAGCTAGACTCGTGTATATCAAATGGGGATTTGGGGGGAATTTGGTGAGACCCCTACATAAACTTATTTTTTAAAAACCTTTTATTTCCAGCTTGTTTGTTTTACTGCATCTCTGAAATAAAATTTTGATTTAGACATTGTACTATCTTGATTTTGAACAAAGGGGTTATTTGCTTGTTTTAAAAAATGATTCTTGTGAAAATTAACCTTATCATTGTTCTTCTTGCAAATTAGACACTTTGAACAAGTTGAATTTTTTTTGTATAATTTTATCAGATTTCTAGGTTGGCTAAAAATTGATTCATACATATTGGGAATTTTGTCCTACTCTAGACGATTTGGAGATTTTTATAAACTTGCATGAAGTGGAGCTTCAATAAATTATTTGACCACTTGAGTGATAATCTATACATATAAGAGAGGTTCCATGATATTTTTGTATAGTTAAATTCCTCTTCAAGATTTTTTTTTTTTGTAACGATTTGTATTGGGAAGTTTCTTATTCTGACTATATACTAGAAATTTTGTATAGTGTTTAACTTATCTTTTAATCTATAGTTAATTCACATATCATGACTTGGTTTTATCTTTTGTATAGTAATACATACATAATGAGGATGTTACCTAATTTTTTTCAATTGTGAACCAATGATCCTAGATATTTATTTCGAATTTTTCTAAAGAAACTGACAGTTCTAACAATTTGCTTCATGCTTTATCTAAGTCATTAATTTTGGTGTTTCTAGCTCTCTTGTAAATTAGTTTAATTTTAACAATGAGTTGTTGCATGTTCTATATGATAGTTGACATTTCTTTAGATTCTTGTCATTTCATTTAAGCAATTCATACACCATGCATATTCAGGTTTGGTATCATAGTCATTTTTTATTATTACTTGTTCTAACCTCCTAAGTCTTATGCAAGCGCACTACAAGTTATATATGTTATCCAAGTACACCACTTACACTTTTTATCTCTTTAATTTTACAAACATACTTACTTTGCGTGTGAAATACCCTCTTAGTTCATATTGATTTGTATTACTTTGATCATTGCTCGATTTCTTGAATGAGATAAAAAGCATGTCATATGTTATATTTGTTAAACTAACTTTGATGTTTTCATGAAAGTGCTTTGGGTTATAGCTAAGGTACGCTCATATTCTTTTTCTATGTAATTGATTTCTTTGATATATTTGTTTTATTGTGAATAGAATTTTGTTTGGTTTTAGACGTAATCACCTTTTCTATTTTTGGTATTCACGATATATCTATTATTTGTCATACTTCCCTCAACCTAGTCAATAAAGACCCGTTTTCAAGGCTTAAAGGGGTGCTACCTTTATGGTACCTTCCCATTAGGTAACCTGACCTTTGGACCTTGACTTGGGTTTTTTAAAGATACGCTTTTCTAAAAATAATGAGTCATTTTTTAAGGTTTTATTTTTTTTTTCCCTTTTAAAATTAAATAAAAATAAGTAGTGACTGTAATGTTATAAAATCAAATTTTCACTAAGGATCGCTTAAGCGGTAAGGATCGCTTAAGCGGTCTAAGTCCATTTAAGAAATTATGATAGTCCAGCCAAGTTTAGAAACGGATTTTGGATGAATTTTACTCAAACTCTAATTTGGAAACTTAAGATATTGAAACTCTTTGGGGTTTTGCCTATATATACATCTCTAATAACCCCTTACAACTAAGAGATCTCACTTGCGTTGAGAAGAACTCCTAGAGAGAAACCCTAAAGTGCCACATCATTTCGATCTCTCTATAGGCATAAAAAAAATTTAGTGGATTAAATTACCACTAATTTGGTCTCAAAATGAATAAATAAAATAATAATAATAATAATAGATATCCTCTTATGGATAAGTTTCCCTAATCTCTAACTATAAAAAGGATAATAATAATAATAATAGAAAAATTATTATTATTATTATTTTCTTGTTGGTAAAATCTCCTGGGAGAAGAAAATTTGCTAAAATCAAGGAACTAAATCCATTGAATTAAGCAACTAAACTCCGAGAATTCAAAATTCAAATTCTCTATCTTCACCTATAAATAGAGGTGTCTTCTTTCAAGAAGAAAGGGAGAAATTCATAAATAAAAAAAATCCAGAAAAGAAAATCTTGGGAAGAAAATCCAAAGGTGACTTCGTATAGGAAAAAAGGCTTCACAACAAAAGAAATAGTTTCATCAAATCTCCCTGCAAGTTCGATAAACAGAAAAAGAACTACTACACGCGTTCTTCATTATTCAATGAGTTCATTTAGAAATAAGCCAATTGTAGCCCTCAATTGATCTTTGAAATCAAGAAAACGCCATCGTTGTTCTTCAAGTTGTGGTCAAAGTGAAAGAATCGGAGGGAAAATATTCTTTTGTAAAGAATATCATATTTGAGATTGCACCCACAATATTTTTTAATTTCAATAAATATTTTGTTCGCATTATTTTTTGTTATTGTTTTGCTTACATCGTAGGACTAATTACAAAATTTATGTGTGCAATCTCATTCAAGGATTTGAATCTTTGAATCCTAGGTTGAAGACCTTAATCCCTTCGAAGTGGCCAAATGATCTACTAGGGAGCAATAGGGAGTTGCTACGTCATGGACATGGATCAAGTTGTAAGTGTTGGAGAGTAAGTCTTTAAGGTAAAGTGGTCAGGTAAATCTGTGTAACTTGATTTTGAATAATGGATTTAGATTGATAAGCCTTAGACCTCATGATTTTTTATTTCCACAATTTCTAGGGGTTTTCCATGTAAAAATTTTATATCTCATTGTATATCTTTTTATTACTGCTTGTATTTAGGTTGATGACATTGATAAACTTTTTTATTGATTGGATAGTTGGTTATTGAGATTGTTGAGTTGGTTATCTTGGAGGTTATGGTTGTTATAGCTATAACTAATCATTGTTTTCTCTAACATCTCTAAAGGTATACTTTGGATATCAATAATTATATTATTTTTATACCTAACCAATTGCAAGATATCCCTAAAAGTTAAAAATCAAATTTAAAAAACCTAAAGATTTTGGGTATAATCCGTTTAGTTATTTGGGATATCCCTAATATCTATTGGAGTAAGAAAAGTTGGTTATAATTTATAAATATTTATTTAAAATTTTAAATCACTCATTCACTCCCTCTCTCTCTGGGTGTTCCCTATTGGACTTTCAGTTGTTATTTAAGTGGTATTAAGAGAAATACCCATTTTCTCTTTCTTAATTTTTAAGTTCATAATTATTTTTTTATATTTTATTTTATCACATGATTCATTCTAATTCTTAGTTTCATGTATAGCCTAGCTCACTTTGTTCAATTAGATGTATTTTAGTTTAGCTCGCTTAGATACACTTTAATTTAGCTCACTTAGATGCACTTTAGTTTAACTCACTTAGTTGTACTTTAGAATAGTTCCTCTTAGTTGCACTTTAATTGATTACATTTAGTTACACTTTAAGTTAGTTCATCTAGGTGCATTTTAGGATAGTTCATCTAAATGCATTTTAGGGAGCTTTTAGGCATATGGCATGTGCTTTGAGTTTAAGTTTGGATTTTTGAGATTGAGAGTTAGAGATTGTACATGATCTTTGAGATTGTTCCACATCTTTATAAATTTTCTTTCGATTTTGAAATTGAAAATTTTCTTTGGATTTTAAAATTGAGATTTTTCTTCGGTTTTTTAAAATTGAGATTTTTCTTTGGATTTTAAAATTTAGAAGCCTCTCAAAAGGAAAATGGGAGACTTTTTGGGAATAGGATTGAATGGAAGACATAACTACATTGTTTTTTTGAGATAGAAAGTTTGAATGTAAGAGTTTGAATTATGGAAGAACTCTTTAGGTATACTTGGTTTCATTGGAATTTGAAGAAAATATGACTTTCATAGGGATGGACAACAAGGGAGAATGGAGATAGAAAGTTGGAAATTAGGAGTTTAAGGAAAAAATGATTCTCTTATTGCATAGTTTTTGAGAGTTTGAAATTTAGGGGATTCTCTATGGTGAACGATTTTAAGAGTTTGATTTTGGAGGGATTCTCTTAAGTCCACACATTGCCATTAAGAAGGAAGGAGTCCAAGGGCTACCATAGGATTTTTGGGAAGTTATACATGACATTCGAAGATAAGGAAGATGGCATTGGAGTTTAAGGAAAGTTGGACTCTCCTTGGAAGACATTTTTGAGGAGTTTGAAATTTTGAGGATTTTTTTTTAAAGGAGATATATTGAGTTTAAGGGGGATACTCATGATTTTTTTTTTCTTTTTTAAGAAAGTGGAGGAAGTCCATAGGCTACCATAGAACTCTTATGTTAGGATAGGGCCCTTAAAATAATGATAGTGTAATAAAATTTAGAATTCATTATTTAATAATATTCTAGTTTCACTTTTATCTATCCTTATTCCATGGATTACACTTTATGAGCATTCTTGTCTACATCTTTTGCATTGTATGTGTCTTGGGTGCATTAGGAGTTGCATAAAAGATCTAAGTAATGGGTTCCTTGCAAATAGATGACTTGTTCACAACCGGTTTGTGGGTTTAAGCAATCCATTAGAGGCTTTAGTGTACCACCTCCTAATTGGAGGGATGACTACATGGTCTTCGCTATTGGATAGGTTTCCAATTGTGAGTGCAGTAGTGCGTATGGTTATACATTGGACAGAACTTATGATGAGTCATGACTTAAGGCTATCAATTAGTCATAACCTCACCAAGTTGCTTCATTATGTTGTCTCTCAACCTTAAAAGAATATTGAGTTTGTGCTAAAGTTACCAATGGCTTTGATCTACAAGTGAGATTGTAAGTTGATTATATATATATATATATATATATATATATATATATATATATTATTTCCTTCTCTTGCTACTTAAGAACAAGTCCTTTCAAGCTAAAGAAGTTGTTTTAATCAAGATACCATAAGGGTATATGTGCTTTGTGTGTGCTTTGAGTCTTAAATAGAAAATAACCATCAAAGAAAATTGAAGGTATTCCAAGGATTCAACCTAACTATATTTACACTTAAAGGTATAGAAAGATAAGGGAAGAAAACTACTACTCTTTCTCTAATTGTATCTTTTCTCAAATTCCAAATAAATAATGCTACTTAAAGCATTCACATGTAAAATAAACCATCAGTCACTGAGGCAAATCAATAATCTCATTAACTAACCAAAAATAGTATGCAAACTTTTGAAAAAAAAAATTAAGGCTAATATACCTTCCCCCCTCAACCTAAATCACACGATGTCTTCCATGTGTAGAACAAGTGAAAAGAATAGGGTGGAAATGTTACCTCACGATCATAGAATTGGAATGGCAAGTAAAAAAACCAAATCCTGTATCAACCAATCATCTAGGAAACAATATCAGAAAGCTACCAATAAATAAAAATGATAAAAATATCCTAAATAAGAAAAGAAAATACAAGAAAAACAAAGCATAACAATTCAAATCCTAAAAGTATTAAGGAAAAAATAAACTAGAAATACCTAAACATGAATGAATGAAAAAGAAATAAAAACAAAAACAATAACCAAAAAGCAACCTAAACCTAATTTTGCCTATTGGATAAAGGAAAATACATCATCCATTTTGAATCTCTCCATCAATAAGATGGAAAGTTTCTTCATGTGGTCACACTTGCTCTCTAAGGGACTTGAGGCAATGATCTTTTACCTTAAACTTATGACGAATTTTGGGATTGAGTAGAGTGATGGGGCCAAAACTAGGAACTTGCCTCTTATTTGGCTTGAACTTTCTCCTCTTGTTCCCTTTACCATGATGAAAGTTCAACTTATCTCTTGCTTTCATCCACTTTTCATATAGTTCTTCCTCCAAAACACCTAAGTTAATCTTCTCATTCATTCCATGTTTTTTACATTCCTTAGGAATTTTCAACAACTTTCTTCTTTGCACTCCTTCAATTGATGAAATTGAATCAACCATTGGTTCCATATTTTGCAAGATTTGGTTACTGGGCCTTTGAATGAGAGTTTTAATTCAACATGCTTCTTCACTCTCTTTTTCCTCATGGTCAATTTGTTGATGACTTAAATTAAATACATTCAGTTCCAATGTCATATTGCCAAAAGAAAGTTGCATTACCCCATTTTGACAATTGATAAGGGCATTTGCTATTGCTAGAAAGGGTCTTCCAAGAATGATAGGCATAGAAGTTACTCCTTTAATGGCTCAATGTCAAATACCACAAAATCTATAGGATAGTAGAACTTGTCAACTTGTACCAACACATCCTCTACTATTCCTTTAGGTACTTTGATAGATCAATCAACCAAAGACAAAGTCATAGTAGTGGTCTTGAGCTCTCCTAACCCTAGTTGCTTGTAGATAGAGTATGGTAGGAGATTCACACTAGCTCCCAAATTGAGTAAAGCTTTCTTCACATATTTATCCCCTATTTGCACTGAAATAGTGAGGCATCGTGGATCTTTGTATTTCACTGGAGCTTTATTCTCAATTATTACACTTACTTGTTTGGTGAGGAATGCCTTCTTACTTAACTTAATCCTTCTCTTTACTGTGCATAAGTCCTTAAGGAACTTTGCATAAGCAAGAACTTGCTTGATCATATCTAAGAAAGGGATATTTATCTTAACTTGCTTCAACACTTCCAATATTTCTGAGGTCTTGTCTTCTACTCTCTATTTTTGAAGTGTCGTGGGAAATGGCAAAGGACTAGCAGATTTATTATTTTCCTTACTCACAATGATTTCTTCAAGTTTCTTTGATTTTTTTTCAAGTTTCACATTTCTTCCCAAATTTGGACCATTCTCTTTGGTGCCATTGTCTTCAACCATTGGATTCTTAGGCCCTTCATATCCTTTTCCACTTCTAAGTGCGATCAATGTCTTGCATTCTTCATTCCTTACTTATGACATTTCACATACACCTCTCGGATTTTGTTGTGGCTCAGCAGGGAATTTATCTTTCTCTTGAGATATACTTGCAGTGATTTGATTGAGAGTGGCTTGAATGTTTGAGACTGCTTGTGATGTTTAAGCATTAATCCTCTCTTGATCCTCAATGATCTTACCTTGGTGTTGAATGAATTGTTTCATCATGTTTTCCAAGCTTGATATAGATGATAAAATTTGTCCTTCTTGTTGAAAAGCTTGAGATGGTATTACCTGAGGTGTAAATCCTTATTGTTCATTACCTTGGTAACCTTGATACTAATTGCCTTGATGCTGGAATTGATCCTTATTGTTACCTTCCCATGACATATTTGAATTATTTTTCCAACCTAGATTGTAAGTGTTGGAGTATGACGAGCTATTCATTAGTTGTTTATAGGTTTTAATAGCATTAGCCTGCTCAGAGAACATGTCTTGTACTGCAGGTAGTGAAAGGCAGGAATGCACATCGTATTCCATAGACTTATATATGAAGCACGGTTGCATTGTTTCCTCATTGGCTATCTAAACTTTTTGAACTTTCTTAGCTTCCAAATCATCTAACCTCCTTATAATAGTAGTAATCTTTGCTTGGACATCTAAACTCTCTGGTAATGCATACACTCTACTAGCTTTTTTCTTGTTCTCTATTCTATCTCTAGGTGGTTCCTTGACAATTGGTTCTTCCAAACTTCTAGATACCTCAACAACATAATCAAAGAATTGAAATGCCTCATCAGGGTTTTTATTCATGAAATCTCCTCCACACATAGTCTCAAAAAGTTGTTTCATTGGTGGTGACATGCCTTCATAGAAATACGATACTAGCATCCAGTTGTCAAATCCGTGACGGGGATATGCTACAACCATCTCCTTAAATCTTTCCCCACATGCAAAAAAAATTTCATCCTCCATAGCCTTCAAATTCAAGATCTCCTTTTTCAATGCACTAATCCTATATGTTGGAAAGAATTTCTACAGAAACATTGATTGTAGATCACCCAAATTTTTTATACTATAGGTTCTAAGATTGTTTAACCAAGTCTTAGTTTTATCCTTCAATGAAAAGAGGAATAGCTTCATGCAGAAGATCTCTAAAGAAGTGTTAACTTCTCAAAAAATTGAAATGATGTCCTCAAATTTCTTGACGTGAGAGTATAGGTTTTCATTTTTTCTCCCCTTAAAAATGGGTAATTGAGATACCACTTGAGGCTGAATGGTAACATGATCCTGATTTGGAGGTAGCATAAAACACAATGGTGTGCTCAACCTAGGAGGATTTAGAAACACTCTCATAGTTCTTTGGTCCTGTATAGGTGGTTGTGCCATGGATTTTACCATTCTTTTTGTATGAGTCTCAAAGATTACCCTGTAAAGTCTCTTGTGAGGTTAGGGTTTCTCGTGCCCATGAAGTGAGCATTGATACGAAGGAGGTTGGCGTTGGAAACTAGGCAAAAGTGTTGAGATATTAGAAATGTTTTCCTTATATCATTCTTTCCTTGTATCATTTAGTGTTGAGATATTAGGAATGTTTAGATATTAGGAAAGTTGAGATATTAGGAATATTGAGATGTTATGAAGATTGAGATATTAGGATATTAGTTGTTATTTCCTTATATCATTCTTTCCTTGTATCATTCTTTCCCATTCTTAGAATGGTGATTACCCTCTATATATACTTTGTACATGAACGAATGAAAGGATGAATGAAAAAACTACCATTTATCAATTTAAAGATGGTATCAGAGCCATGGAATTGAAATCCTGGATATTTTGTCGCTATGGTAGTCCGACAGCGATCAACTATCCTAAGACAAGCCCTAATATTGATAAGTCAACCTTCAAATGCACTCACTGCAATAAGACTGATCCCACTAGTCTGGATATCCCACAATTTCAAAACAACGACTCTTGGTATAACCAGGAAAACAATGAGGAACCGAGGGTTTGAACCATGAACCTTTAGATCATGTTTAGGCTATCACTACTTTGTTATTAATGATAATAATCGTGATCAGCGGAAGAAGGATTCCAAGAAAACCTCGATTGCAACTGTTGTCGAAATAAAAACAAAGGTTAATGTTGCTAAGAAAGCCTCTGCATTGGTAGTCGCTACAGATCATGATGGTAAGTTTTTAAATACTTTTACACTTGTTATTAATAGTGCATGGATAATTGATTATGGTGCTACAGATCATATGACTTTTGATTCTAGACAGGTTCACCTTAGACCTTTCTCACAAAAAATTGTTTCCATAGCCAATTGTAACACAACCCCAGTCATTGGGGAAGGATCCTTAACTCTTACTGATACTTTGAATTTGGATTCTGTTTTAGTTGTTCCATCTCTAGATTGCAATCTTTTGTCAGTTTCTCAAATCACTGTAGCCTTATCTTGTATTGTCATTTTTTTGCGTGAATTTTGTGTGATTAAGGACATCCAAACAAGACAAACGATTGGTTGTGGTATTAAGCGGGGAAAACTCTATTACTTGGACTTGCAGTCAAAGGATTCAAATAAGTTGCAACAAGCCTTGATGGTAGATGGATCTGAGGAGGAGAAGAAAAAGTCTGAAATTTGGTTGTGGCATCGATGTCTAGGACATGCTTCCTTTGGTTATTTAAAAAAATTGTTTCCTGGTTTGTTTGCAAAGAGGGATATTTCTGGTTTCCGTTGTGATATTTGTGAATTGGCTAAAAGTCATCGTGCTTCGTTTCCGTTAATTTTGAATAAAAGTCCGCTTCCTTTTATGGTTATACATTCTGATGTTTGGGGCCCATCCAAAGTCCCAACTTTGAGTAGCTCACGTTGGTTTGTTACTTTTATTGATGATTGTACCAGAATGACATGGTTATGCTTGATGAAGACCAAAGATGAAGTGAACTTGTTGTTTCAAAAATTTCATAAAATGATTGAAACTCAGTACAATGCAAAGGTTCGGGTTTTGCGTAGTGATAATGGTGGAGAATATCAGAGTTCTGATCTTCAAAAGTATTTGGAAGAACATGGCATCATTCATCAAACTACTTGTTCCAATGCACCCCAGCAAAATGGAGTCGCTGAACGGAAAAATCGGCACTTGTTAGAGGTTGTTCGTGCGTCCTTGATAGCAGCAAAAATACCGATATCTTATTGGGGAGAAGCAATCACATCTGCCACATACTTGATCAATCGGGTACTTTCTAGCTCAATTAACTTCCAAACACCTCTCCAAGCTCTTACTAATGCCGTAGTTACCCCAACCGTCCCAAATCTACCTCCTCGTGTTTTTGGTTGCATGGCATTTGTGCATTTACACAAACACCAACGCACCAAGTTAACTTCCCATGCATTGCAATGTGTGTTTGTTGGATATGCATTGCACAAAAAGGGATATCGATGTTACCATCCTCCAACTCGACGAATGTTTATTATAATGGATGTGGTGTTTCATGAAGATTCGATGTATTTTTCATCTGAGTCTGAACTTCAGGGGGAGTACCATAAGGAAATTCAGACTCTCGATTATGATTATCATATCTCTGAGGAGGATGAATCTGGACAATCTGAACTAGTGAACCAGGAAGCGGGTGAGTTGGATATGAGTGGTCAAAAACTTGGGTTCGAAGATGTCTTCACTGAAATACCAAACCAATCGTCGTCTGCTGAGGGTGTTCTTAATTTGGAACCTGATCCATTCATGAAACGGTTACCACACCGTCATAATAGAGGTATTCCTAAACCCACATATGAACCTGAATTGTCTACGAAAGTCAAATATCCCATGAGCAACTGTGTGTCTAACCATCGTTTGTCTTAATCAAATAAGTCATTTGTAAATCAATTATCTACTGTAGCTATTCCTAACAGTGTGCAGGAAGCCTTAGCTGATCCAAGGTGGAAAGCAGCCATGAATGAAGAGATGAAATCATTGCAGAAAAATGAAACATGGGAACTCGTAGAATGTCCACCAGGAAAGAAGCCAGTTGAGTGTCGTTGGATCTATACTGTGAAGTACAAGACAGATGGTAGTATTGAACGATTTAAAGCAAGATTGGTAGCAAAAGGGTACACTCAAACTTATGGAATTGACTACACAAAGACATTTGCACCTGTAGCTAAGATCAACACAGTTCGAGTATTACTGTCTTTAGCTGCAAACCTAGATTGGCCATTACAACAGTTCGATGTAAAAAATGCCTTTCTGCATGGCGAGTTATCTGAAGAAGTATATATGGATCTTCCACCAGGATGCATGGTGTCAGAAAAGCAATGTTAGAAGGTGTGCAAATTGAAGAAGTCATTGTATAGGTTGAAGCAATCCCCGAGAGCATGGTTTGGAAGGTTCACAAAATCAATGAGAGCTTTTGGCTATCGTCAAAGTAATTCAGATCACACTTTGTTCCTGAAAAAGCAACATGGTAAGATTACGACACTTATCATATATGTGGATGACATGGTAGTTACAGGAAATGATCCTGAAGAAAGAAAACCTTTGCAAAATTATCTATTTAGAGAATTCGAAATGAAAGATCTAGGTCCTCTGAAATACTTTCTTGGGATTGAAGTTTCTCGATTAAGTGAAGGAATTTTTCTGTCTCAAAGAAAGTATGCCTTAGATCTTTTACAGGAGACTGGAATGTCAGGATGTCAACCTGTTAATACACCAATAGAAGAAGGTCTGAAATTGTGTGTTGAGCCTAATCAAGTATCAACCAATAAGGGAAGATACCAGAGACTTGTGGGGAGATTAATGTACTTAGCTCATATAAGACCAAATCTTGCTTATGCATTGAGTGTAGTGAGTCAATACATGCATAATCCTGGAGAGCAACATATGAATGCAGTCATGTGTATTTTGAGGTATTTGAAGAATGCTCCTAGGAAGGGAATTTTGTTCGCTAAAAATGTTGATCATCAAAGTATAGAAGTATATACTGATGCTGATTGGGCCAGTGCAGTGGATGATAGGCGATCTACATCTGGTTACTTTACCTTTGTAGGTGGTAATCTTGTGACATGGAAAAGTAAGAAGCAGAATGTTGTCGCTCGTTCAAGTGCAGAAGCGGAATTTAGAGGTATGACTCTAGGACTTTGTGATGCATTATGGCTAAGACTCCTCTTACAGGATTTAGGTTACCTATCTAGGCAACCAATCCGATTGTTTTGTGACAATAAAGCCGCATGTGACATTGCTCATAATCCAGTACAACATGATCATACAAAACATGTCGAGGTGGATAGATTCTTCATTAAGGAAAAGTTGGCTAATAAGATTGTGGAATTGCCTAAAATTCGATCAGAAGATCAATTGGCTAATATCCTCACCAAAGCTGTCTCAAGTCAAGTGTTCTTAAAATTTTTAAACAAGTTGGGCATGTGTGACATCTATGCACCAACTTGAGGGGGAGTGTTGAGATATTAGGAATGTTTTCCTTATATCATTCTTTCCTTATATCATTTAGTGTTGAGATATTAGGAATGTTTAGATATTAGGAAAGTTGAGATATTAGGAATATTAAGATATTAGGAATATTGAGATATTAGGAAAGTTGAGATATTAAGATATTAGTTGTTATTTCCTTATATCATTTTTTCCTTGTATCATTCTTTCCCATTCTTAGAATGGTGATTACCCTCTATATATACTTTGTACATGAACGAATGAAAGGATGAATGAAAAAACTATCATTTATCAATTTGAAGAAAAAGTCCTGATCTTTACTACTGTGTAAGTAGAAGGTGATGCCATCTCCACCTACAAGACGAGGGTCCTCATAGACAGCCCCAGGAAGACTGCAACCTGCACATGTCCAACAACATAGAGAAACATGCCCAAAACACTAAACCTGCAGGCCGATTTAATTAACTCATAAATGTGCATATTCCTTCTATTCCAACTCGTAAAGACCAAAACTCGTACCATATTAGGTCATTGTTATCTTTTAAATTTAAATTATTAGAAAATGAACCAACCATGTACATAGATAACAAAAAATATATGCCTAATCAAGGTACTAACTACAAAGAGGTTTGCAGGTCATACAGTCCATGAAAATAGCTTGTGGGGCAACGCGGAGGGGAGGGGAACCAAATCATGTAGCATGGACTGTACCGGACATCCCGACATCCAACCTTGCGTGGTTTGATGGGTCGGCTTGTTGTCATAGGGGCTGAGAGCCACAAAATGAGAAGAAAGAGGGTGCACATACCCCACAACTTCGTCTTCATCATGGACAATACTGGCTACTTAAATTAACCTCCTTATGATCATATGATTGCGGTGTATGTGTGTGTACGTGTATATATATATATATATATATGTATATACACCCCATGTTGAACCCTTTTATATACATGCAGATGTAATAGCTTTGTCCTGGTTAAAAGTAGTCCCATTCGGATGATGCAAACATGATAGTTATGAACACCAGCTAAAAAAATCAGGTTTCTGTCACCCAAATCATAATGTCTTGGAAAAACGAGACTTTGTGTATCTTGTTATTTGTTCTCACCATTGATCATGCCTTGACCCTATGGGCCGTAGTGTGTCACATAATAGTGGAACTTATTACAACGGTTCTTTCTGTGCTTTTAACCGGCGATCGAGGTTTTGTAACTTTCAGGCTCATGTAAATTTCAAGGCATAAACAAGATTTCATAAGAACATATTAAGCTCAGGACATGCCATGCATGCCTTTCTGCAGCCTTTATTGACGGATAAGCTGAACGGTTTGATGATTAATTAAACCATACTAGATATGTGAAGAGTATCCAGATGCCTTTTCTCTGGAGACATTTTCCCTAATCCCTGTTCTTAGACTTCTACTTAATAATATTGCCTTTACTATTGTTTAATAGTCTACCGGTTTGAATCTTTCAGTACGACTTCCTCGGTCTAAACTTTCGTCATTGAATAAATGTATTATTCAATGGAAACCAATGAATCAACGTTTTTTTTTCTAGACAAAGAGAATAAGGTAATTGCATGGCATGTGATGTAGGCCATGATGTGTCAATATGGCAGGCCACCTCATCATGAACGCACCCTCTTCCTCGTCCCCATTATTCAAATTCCTTTTAATGATAGCCGTCACAAACCCGATATAACGGCGATAATGACGGATAGAGGGTCGGCTAATTTTTTTAAAAATTATTTTTCTAAATTTTAATTTATTAAAATAAAATTAATATATTTTTTAAAAAAAACTAATTAATTTCGATAAATCTTAGGATTTATTTTCGTGAAAAGTAAAATAACAATTTTATATACAGGAATAGTACTTAGATTTTATAAAATAAAATATTTCAAATTGCTTCCAATGGCGTTGTTAATTTTGGACCGTTGAAAGTTGAAAGAAAACACTAATTAGACAACAGAGACCCGGTTGATCACGCCACTTGACATGGACAAAACCATCTCGTTATTCGCCTGCTTGGCAACTGAGAAATATTCCAATCATTTTCTTTTCTTTTCTTTTCTATTTTAGCCAAAAGGGAAAGCAGATATTGGCAGACATACGGCATGAGATTGGTGGCAGACAATTCCTATCAAAACATAATGACTCCAACACCCTAACGCATGACACCCAATCCTGAAAGTAACAGTCTAACAACTGTTTTACAAATGGTTTCTACTGCCAACAACCAAGCTTTGTTTGTAAGGAAAAGAAAAACAAAAGGAAAGTATAAAATAAAAAGTGAATATAAGAAATTTTAATAATAATAAAAAATAATAATAATTCCCTTCTAAGAAAAGATTAAAAAAAAAAAAAAAAAAAAAAGCATGCATCATCTTGTAGATAATTTTATGCTTTGTACAATAAAGAAAAATGGATTTGATATAGAAATGTTAAATATTAAGTGCTTACTTTTTTATTTTTAAAATTAAAAAATAGTATATATCAAACATAACAATATTTAGAGGGTTTTTTTTGTTTTAAAATATATTTTTTTTCTATTTTTTATAACTCATTATAATTTTTGACTAAATAGAAAAAATAAGATGTTAGGTATTATTTGTTTTTTTATTTAATTCTAAATAAAACCTAAGACTAAATACTACTTAATAGTGTTAAATATTACATTACTTGTTTTTATAATATTTTATTTCTATTAAGTATTAAAAATTAAAAAAAAAACTAATATATTAATCTTTCTATTCAATCAAACAGTTTAAATTCGAAAAACAAATTAGTTTTAACAAAAAGTTAAAAAAAAAAAACACCTTATTAGTTTTTCTTTACTTTTTAATATTTAGTAGAAATAAAATATTATAAAAATAAATCATCTAATACTTAACACTATTAAACATTTTTTTGTTTTAAGTTCTTTTTTAAATTAAGTAAAAAAATAAACACCACCTTAGAGTCAATTTGACAATAATTTTAGAAAGGATTTTTTTAATTGAAAAAGTGTTTTTTTTTTAGAAAAAAAAAAATAAGTATTTGACAAAATTTAAGAAATATTTTTAAAATTTTAAAAATTTACTTATAGTATTGAAAAATCACTTGAAGTAAAAAACACTTTAAAAAAAAAATACTTGTAGTAAAAATACTTGAAATAGAAACGTTATCAAAAAAACACTCTTAGTAGTTTACACTGAAAATATAATAGTTTTTTTTAAAATTAATTAAATTATTAAATATATTAAAAAATTTACTATCCCAAATTTTAAAATTTTTAAAACTAATTTTTAAATACATAAAATTTATACTTTTTTTATAATAATTTCTATTTTTTCTTATAAAAGTTATTATTTTTAAGAATAGAAAATTTAGCTAATTTAATTTCTGTATTTACATAAATTACAGAAAATTAATGAGAAAAAAAAAATCTCACTTCCTTCCTATCGCAATCGATGGCAATAGTAAAATCAAACCAACGGGAAAAATAATTACACTTCCTTATCATGGTAGTTCTTTTTAAATTGTTACTTTGGCAATATTTTCCTACAATTATTTTATAAAATATTGTGAAATAGGAGGATGGTTGAATATTGATCTAAAATATTCTTAAAAGCTTGAAAAAGGAAAACAACATTTTAAAGTATATAATGGGTGAAATTAAGTTTGACCTCATCTTTTTTTATTCTCGGATATCTTAGTTCTTTTTTTAGTGTGTCTGTTGGCTTTGTGATGGACTTGTTTGCTTTGCATCACCAAAGAGAAAAACGATATATTTTATGAAGGCAAAAGGAATTGTTTGGATCCAGTATTTTTTTAACTTATTCTTAATTTCAATTTTTTTTTTTACCTTAATTTCATGTTAGTGCATCCCTAATTCATTTTTCATAATAAATATTTTATAGTTATTTTATCTGAGATATAAATATTTTATTACGTAAAATTAATAAAAATAAATATGAGTTATAATTAATGATGTAAATAATAATTAAAGTTAATGAAAATAAATATATTAATTTAACGATTTAGAATAAATTTTAAGTTAACTTTATTAAACAACCTTAATACTTAAATTTAAAAATAAGTAATAAATTTTATGTTAATAAGTTTTAGGTCAAAAATAATTTAACTTAAAAGTCAATTTTAGTTATTAAATAAGAAGTTTTAAGTTTTATCAAGCACTCAATAAGAATTTTTGTGATTTATGACTTAAAAAAGTGTTTTCAGTATGTTTGATAAAAAATCAAAATACTAACCAAAAAATTATTCGTCTACCTTTTAAGTGCATTTGATTATATAAATTTTAAGCCACTTAATAATACTATTAAAAAACAACTAAGTTTATTTAGTAAAAAAGATTAATAAAATTTAACATTTAATACTTAATACTTAATGATTTAGGATAACTTTAAGTTAAATTATCAACTTAAATTTTACTACTTAATTTTTACTTTTAAGTATTAAGGTTGTTTTACAAAATTAATTTAAATTTATTTCAAATCATCAAATTGACATATTTACATTTATTAGTTTTAATTAATATTTACACTTTCACTAGTCTTAAGTAATAAATTTATTTATTGTATAAAATAACTACAAAATATTTATTATATTATAAAAGATGAGTTGTGAAGGTAAAGTCATTGTTGTAAATATAATCTCCCTGAACATGGATAAATAAGATAAAAGATATTTAAGATTAAATTAAGAATAATCTAACTATCTTAAGTTAATACTTAAAGTTGATTTTTTATTTTTAAGTTGTGATATTAAATTATTTTATCAAACATATTTTTAGTGTGTTTGACAATATTTATCTTTAAAGTGCTTTTAATATGAGTATTTTTCTCTAGAAGTGATTTTTTTGAAGAATCATTTAGCAAATGTAAGGCTATGCAATAGATAACGATATATTGTTCAGTTGATAAAGATAAAGATACATATTTGCATTTTAAAAATCCCGTGTTTTTGTTTTCTACTCCATGACAACACAACAACCCAGATTAACATCCATTGCATATATATATATATATATTAGTTCATATCCATAATAGAAGTGTGTTCCTTTTTTAACCATCCTTTTATACTTACATAGTATGACAAGCAATACAAGTAAGTTTTTTGAACTTTTTAAGAGTGTTTTTTAAATTTTGTCCAATGTATGATTTTTCTTTAAAAACACTTTGGTTAGAAGTGTTTTTTTAAAAACATTGTCAAATGGACTGTTAGAGTGCATTTTGCAGTGATTCTGGAAAGTATTTTTTAATATTTTTAATACTTGAAAAATAAATATTTTTAAGGGTTAGAAAGACTATAAACACTTTTTATAATTACTGTTAAACACACTCTTAATCCACTTATTAAAATTAAATCATAATAAATTTAATTTGACTTTAAGTTTAACATAAATTAAGTTATTAAGTAGTTGATTTATCTAACACTTTCTTAATGAATAACTTATCGCAAAACATGGTAAATAAATTTTATAACTTTTTATTCTATGTTTATCCAGGTTATAAAATGGATATTTTTATTATTAAATAATTTTATATTAAAATGTGTATTCTATTGAATCATACTTTTAATTACTAAGTCTCTCTTATAATAAAATTAAATTAAAAAAAAAATTAGACTGATTTACTAGAATTATATTAAATCAAACTTTATTTTAAATTGATTTGCATTAAAATTAAATTTCTTTTGAAATGATATTTTTTTATTTAATATAATAAAATTAGAATTTTAAATAAACTCAATCCATTTGTTTTATTTATAAGAATTAATTTGTTATTAAAGTCCAAGGAAAAATTCAAAATTACAACTATATATCTTTAAATGATTTTAATGAAAAATAAAAATAACGATGAAATAAATTAGGTAATACATTATTTTTATTTATCATGAATAAAATGGTGAATAAAACTTCTTTTTTGGTTGTTATCCATGAAAATTTTGAAAATAAAAAAATTAGATTATTAACAAATGCACTTTCCCAATTTTTCATATTTCTTTATTAAGAAAATATCAAAGTAAATATTTTAAAATTATTTCTTATTTTTATTATCCAAATATAAGAGTGATTTTTCTTAATATTTTTTTAGCCTTTTGTAATATTTTTAGAGAACCTAACTATGGACCCCGCATTTCGCTCGATGCGTTCTCACTCAATGGCTCAACTCGCTTTTCATTTATTTAATAGAAATATGATTTTTAGAAAAGACTTGGAGTGACCACTTATTATTATTTTTTTAAGGGAAAAATAAAATAAGAAAGAAAAACCCTAAGTGTGACTCCTTATTTGGAAAAGACAGTCTGTGAAAAACCAAATTTAGGTTCGGGGGTCAGGTTACTTATTGGAAAGGTACGGTAAAGATCATAGTACCCCTCTAAGCCCCGAAAAATGAGTCTCTACTAAATAAGGTGAAGCGAGCATTACAATTAACTGGGAGATCAATGAATACCAAAGAGATCATAGATCAAAAGCAAGTCATGATAATGAATAAATGAACAAAGTGAGAGTGAGAGTGTACCTTGATAGCAGGTAATAAAGAGCAATCATGAAACAAAGTTAGTGCACAATAACGAATACAAAATATATCACATGCGTATCAAAGTGCAAGACAAAGATCAAACAATATCCATTAAGCATAATAGTTGACAATTAGAAGAGAAAACTCATATGTAGAGCCCCCACCAAAACCCAATTTATCTTGCATGAATTAGTCTCACAAATTCCATTATTTTAGAATTATGAAAAATTCATTCTTGCTTATTTAAAATTAAGAGAAACAAAAAATTATTTGAAAATCAAAGAAAATTTATAAAAGTGCTTACCTAAAGGGAAAGGTAGCAAATTTATTAAAAATGAGATTTTTTTAACCTAAGAACTTAATGAAGGATGAAAAATTATAAAATTAAAAATATTTGAAGACTGGAGTGAAATTAAAACTATTTTAAAGAAAACTAGAGTTTTGAAGTTTATTTGAAAATTGAAGTCTCGAAAATTATTTGAAAATTGGAGTTTCGAAAATTAAGTTTAAGAATTAGAATTTTGGAAATTAAATTTGAAAGAAACTAGAATTTTGAAAATTATTTGAGAATGGGAGTTTTTAAAATTAAATTATGAATTGGAGTTTTGGAAATTAAATTTGAAAGAAATTGGAGTTTTGAAAATTAATTGAGAATTGGAGTTTTGAAAATTAAATTATGAAAATTGGAATCTTTGAAATTATTTGAAGATGGAATTTAAAATAATAATAATAATAATAATAATAATAAACAAATGTGAAAATTGGAATTTTGGAAATTGAAAATTAAATTCGGAAATTGGAATTTTGAAGAATTATTTAAAAAACGAAGTTTTAAAAATTAAATTTGCGAATCGGAATTTTGAAAAATTATTTGAGAATGGAATTTTTAGGTATCATTTGAAAATAGAAGTTTTGAAAATTAAAGATTTGGAAAATTATTTAAAAATGGAATTTTTAGGAATTAAATTTGAAAGTTGGAATAGAAATGAGATTATTCGAGAAATCGGGATTTTAAGAATCATTTAAAAAGAATTTACGGAAATCAAACTTTGACACGTGAGAAAATAGAAAAAAAAATTCACCAAGAGGCCACAATTGGACCCACGCCATTGCCATTTATTTATTTAGAAAACTTGAAGTGCCCCTGCCACTTATGAAAATTCCCATGCCACTATTGACTTGTCATTCATCAATTGTTTAAACCATTTCATGTCATCAGTGAACTACCAGCTTTTGGAAGTGGAGTAATGAAGCCCCACTTCTGCACGAAAAGCACCAACTTGCAACCCATTTACACATGGCAGCACATGAGTCACCATGCAGGGCCTCGTTCCACCTCCAGAAGATGACAACCCTGAAAGCCTCGTACACGTTGAAGAGGCTCACTACCACCTCGAAAGCCATATCGTTAATGAAGACCGTTGATTTCGCCGCAGATGTAAGGGCTAGCATACTCAATTCTCCAACATCCTATACTTGGTTGACTATGGAAAGAAGAGTTAGCGTAATGGGAGGCGGAATGCTATTGGTGGGTAGAAGAGTGGTGTTGTTTGGTGACGAAATGTTAGCCTCTTCTTCGCAGTCAATCGTCGATGGCAAGTGGTTTGCATCCATTTTGTAGAGGAATGATTTGGGTGGAGCAGCGATGAGTTCTGGCAAGCATGGTACGACGCGTTTAGCTTCAACCACGCATCAACGCAATAGAGACAGAAGCAATGGCGGCAATCCAACAACACCTAGAAAACGCTATCGCCGTTACTGGTGATCGGTGCAACTGCCCACATAACTGAAGTAGGTCGAGTTGAACCGTGTATCGCCGTCGAATAAGGACCCTATTTGTGATCTCGAGGTGCGCTCCTAGCCTTGATCTCATTTATCTTGGTTGTGTCCATGGTGTCACTAGCGTTAGCACCGGCATGGGCTTGGGTGTGGGTTTGGTGATGGTGCAAGTGGTGGTTTGGGTGGTGGTGCAAGTGGCAGTTTGGGTGATGGTGTAGGTGGTGGTTTGGGTGATGGTGGGCTTGAGCTTAGGGATGAGGATATATCCAGTGTTTTCATACGCGTAGGTTAGGGCTAGTGACAGTGAAAAAATGATAGGAAAGGTTGGAGCTAGGGATCGAAGGCGCCCAGCTTTTGCATGAACCCACTATTCATGCTTACATGTTGTTGCCTAAAACTTACCACTCAAATGAACCTCAATTGAAGGTCCTCCATGAACATAGAAACCAGAAATCCCACAAGCAAAACTGTGCAATTTGAAGCAAGAACAACTAATGATAATGAACAGAGAAAAGACTCAAGATAACCTGCTCCATGGAAAGGAAAATATTCCAAAACAGAGTACCGCCCAGAATGATAATAAGAGACCCATTAAATAGAAGACCCATTTCATTTTGAAATCTATGGGCTCCATGATCAGTGGGAAGAAAAACTAAAAGCCATATATCGACTTATCCTGAGATGGAAATCATGAAAAAATGTGAGAAAAAGAGAGCATTAGCACACATCCACGAACAAACTAACCAACCATGTATAGGAACCACATGAGAGGATGAAAAATGATGTCAAAAGTATGAAAAAACATGGAAAATCACAACAAATGTACCTGGAGGCCCTTTTCTTTTAGCTCTTTGTTTCTACTATCCTAGGTACCAACCTTCCCTTTCAACTGATTCATTTCCTTTTTTTCTCTCTCATTTTGGTTTTCTTCCCCTCAAGATTTTTCTTTTGTACGTCCCAATCTAGCTCTCTATTTTGGCCTTTCCATCTCATTTGGCCACCCAAAAAATAGCTCACTTGCGGGGTAGTCAGAAAAATGAATAAAAATAATTCTTCTATTTGAGGGGGTCTACAAATATGCCCTTCTTTGATAAAGTTCACGAGTGTAAGGGAAATGAACACTAAAGTGAAAAGAAAGTGTGAATAGTGAGTGGAATGAAGTGAACTCTATCGAAGAAAAAGAAAGACCCCAAAAGTATACAATTAGAACACAAACTCGCTCAAACCAAACAAATGAACAAAAGGGCTCTACATGTGCTCTATATGAGGACACAAGAGTTAGGACATCTAACAATATAATCAAGACCCATCCTATAAGCTCAAAGAGCTATATCACACACAATGGAGGATGACAAATCCTGGAAAGTCACAACTTTGAACGCCTGAAATGTGGCTCTGAATGCCAAGACTAAGACGAACGATTTTGAACAACTAAACTGTGACTTTGAATGCCTAAAACTTTGGTTTTGAACACCAATGGGAGAAATGGCTATGAAGGCCTACAATTCTAAACACCTATGAAAGAAAGTGGTGGCTTTAAACGCCTAAATGGTAGAAATGAGTGGCTTTGAAAGCCTAAAATTGGAAGAAATAGCTTTGAACGCCTAAATTAGAAAAAGATGGCTTTGAACGCCCAAACTAGAAGAGATGGCTCTGAATGCCTATATTGAAAACATGAGTCTGAACGCCTGTACTGAAGACATGGTTTTGAATACCAAACTCAAGACATGACTCTGAACGCCTAACTAAAACATATGATGATGGCTCTGAACGCCTAAAACTCAAGACATGGCTCTGAACGCCAAACTGAAGACATATGATGATGACTCTAAATGCCAAACTATGGAGAGATAGTGGCTCTGAACGCCTGAAACTGAGAATGGACGGTGGCTTTGAACGCCAAACTGAAAAGAAATGGTGGCTCTGAACGCCAAACTGAAAAGAGATGGTGGCTCTGAACGCCCAAACTGAGAAGAGATGGCGGCTCTAAATGCCAAACTGAAAAGAGATGGTGGCTCTAAATGCCAAACTGAAAAAAGATGGTGCCTTTGAACGTCAAACTAAAAAAAGATGGGTCAGTTTAAACTAAAAGAGAAGATATGGCGACTCTGAACGTCGTAACTAAGAAGGGATGGTGGCTCTGAACGCTAAACTGAAAAGAGATGGTGGCTCGGAATGCCGAAATTGAGAAGAGATAGTTGCTCTAAATGCCAAATTGTGAAGGACGACTCTAAACATTGTAACTGAAAAGATATGAGGGCTCTGAACGTCGTAACTAAGAAGGAATGATGACTCTAAATGCCAAACTAAAAAGGGATGGTGGCTTTGAACGTCATAACTAAGAAGAGATGATGGCTTTGAACACCAAACTAAAAAGAGATAGTGACTCTGAACACCCAAATTGAGGAAGGATGGTGGCTCTGAACGCCAATCGGAAGAAAGACGTGATGACTCTAAATGTTGAACTAGGAACAAACAACGACTCTGAATGCCAAACTAAAAATGTGGCTCTGGATGCCATAACTGAGGAAGAATGATGGCTCTGAACACCAAACTGAAAAGAGATGGTGGCTTTAAATGCCAAACTAAAAAGGGATGGTGGCTTTGAACGCCATAACTGGGAGGGAGTGATCAGGGGGAATATGCCCCAATGTGGCATGTCACCACAACTCTTGATCCACAAATCATAAAGCCTGAAGAAGTATCATAATAATCTGTAGTCTCTAGCTCAAGATACTCTGCTAGAGGAACCCATCGTCATCTCAAAGGAATGATCCACTGGGGAGTCTTAAGAAAAAATAATCCACTAGGGCAACTGTCACCACCTCAACATAACGATCTACTAAAGAGTCATAGGTAATGAGACAGTCAAAACCCAAAAGTTAGGATCCTTTGAAGGCTCATCTAGACATAAATCATCGATACCATGACTAGTAATGTGAATAAATATCACTTAGCTTAATGAAGAAAATGGTAACAGACCCGTGAGAAGACGATCATTTCCACAACAGATAGAGGGAAATATGCCCTAGTATAGCGACTGACGCATCCCGCCACATAGGTAACCAAAGAAAATATACCCTAATATAGAAACTAGTGAATCTGGTCTATCCTGATAACTCGAGAATAGCTCTATGGGGATGTATAAGAGACCTGACATGTCTTCCACTGAAATGATCATATGGGAGTGTAGGCACCTAAAATAACTCAATCACAAAATCACGACAATATCATAGAGTATGAGCTTGACTAAATGACTCAAGCAAAGGCTCCACTAGGGAATCATTGTAAAATGAAAACAGATCATCAACTCAACGTGTATCTCATAAATGAGGATGATCATGCAAATCAATGGAGATCTACAAATCTCAACCAAAACGGAAATATGCCCCAGTATGATAAAGTGAATACAAAGAATGGGATGAATCACAAGCAATGACAAGGATGATAGCGAAACAATGAGTATACAAAAAAAAGTGATGACCAACTCAAATCAAACATGGAGTGAAGTCACATCAATAATGAATGTAATGATGGAAATGATAATGACCCAGAGTCTCTAGGAGAAGATCACTCATCTAACTCTCAAAGAGATATGACAAAGTGAATACAAAGGAAAAAAAAAGATCCTAGAAAGCTCACATACAAACTCTCAACAACAAACATACTCGATAAAATAACCCTCAAATATCAATATACACACTCAATGATGGAGAATACTATGCACATACACACATGTTCTTATTTTTCTTTTCTTTTCATTCATTTTTTTTCATTATTTTTTTTTCATTCATTTTCATTTTATTTTATTTTTAACATATATACAAATGCACATACCCTTAACATAAGCAAATGAACCCCAAAGATGATATCAATAATGGATAGACACACTCTCAAGTGCTAAAGTAACAAAAACTCACTTTGACGAGATGACCTTCTGAATCAGTGTCCATGGGATAGATAATGGAAATGATAAGACTATCCTCCATGTAATGAACGGAAGAGGATCACCACTCAGGGTGGAGAGAATATAAAGCAAAACAAGTGGTAGATAGAATAAAGAAGAGGAGATGAAGAACACAATCAATGAGATGTGATGAAATGCAGTAATGTAGTGATAGGAAATGATAATGAGAAGAATGTGTCCATAGGTCCAATGCTTATGAAATCCTTAAAAAAAAGCATGCATACACTAAAGGGCTCCTATCTCGGTGCAAAAATGTGAGCAAGGTGAGAAGAAAGAAATACCATAATGCACATGCGAGGCTCAATGGGCTAGCAACGGTCTATATATCAAAATGTTGAAATTGTATATGGCTAACCGAAATGATGGCCATCCATCCTACGACCATGGTCTCAAACATAGTACCTCTTTGGTTGACCCACATTGGTTGGCTCTGAGAATTGGTTTCCATCTAGATCCATCAACCATGCAGCGCCCTCTAGGGTTAGCTCCCTAATGAAATAAAATCCACTCTAATTGGGTCTGAACTTTCCTCTGGGATCTCTGATCAATCCCCTGATGATCTTCTGAACTAAGTCACCTTTCTATAGCGGTCTAGGCTTGACCCGCTTTTTGAATGCACATGCCATCTTTCTCTGATAAGTAAGAACATGGTCTATTGCCCTCATCTCCTCTTATCTAGGAGATTGAGCTGGTCTAATCGAGCTTGGGCCCAATCTGCCTCTGAAATCTGTTGCTCCAATGTTACCCTCAATGAACCCATCTCTATCTAAACTGGTAGCACTGCCTCCATACCATACACTACGGAGTAAGGTGTAGCTCATGTAGAGGTGCGAAAAGAAGTCTGATAAGCCCACAATGCATACGAAAGCTTCTCTGACCAATCATGAGAAGTCTTAATTATCCTCCATAAGATCCTCTTAATATTCTTATTCACAACCTCTATCTCTCCGTTTACCTGCGGCTTATACACAGACTATCTATGATGCTGGATCCTGTATCTCTGTAATAAAGTGTCAACATCTGCTCTGAAATGTACTCCTCTATCCGAAATAAGCTCATGAAGGACTCCATAGCGATAGATAATGTGTGATCTAATGAAACTAGTGACCCCAGATGATGTCAATCTCGCATATGAAGCAGGTTCCACCCACTTGGTGAAGTAATCGATGGCGACCAAGATGAACTCATGACTATTGGAAGACTTCAGCGAAATCTTCTTAATAATGTCTATACCCCATATTGAAAATGGTCATGGCGAAGTTAGTGCATGTAACTCTGAAGAATGTACGTGAATGAGGTCCTCATGTATCTAACACTCTGGATATCTCTGAACAAACTAGCAACAGTCTATCTTCATGGTCAACCAGAAATACATGGTCCTCATGATCTTATGAGCTAACATATGTCCTCCCATATGTGGTCCACAAACCCCCGCATGAACCTCTCTCATCACTCGATCGACAGATACGCGATCTAAGCACAATAGTAACATCCCATTAGCTGATTGTCTGTACAATGTCTCTTCACAAATCACAAATCCAGTGGCTAACTGTCTCAATGATCTCTTATCCTTGGTCGTGGCAGCCTCGGGATATGCACCAAGTCTCAGAAACTGATACATGCTATGGTACTAAGGCAAACCATCATCCAACTCTGCCTCATCAATCAAGAAACAATAGGCAAGAACTAATCTCGACTCAATTAGTAAAGGGCGAACAATGACATCAGCAGGAATATCAATCATGGAAGCTAGAGTAGCTAAGACATCAAAAAATTGGTTCTGCACTCTAGGTAAATGTGTATAACTCAAATCATCAAACCTCCCAACCAGTAGCTCTAAGTATGCATGGTAAGGCCTAAGCTTCACATCTCTAGTCTTCCAATGGCCCTGAATCTGTTTTAATACCAGATTGGAGTCACCAAACACCTCCATCTGTCTAATCCCAAGCTCAAGAGCTATCTCTAATCCTAATATGCACGCCTCATACTCAACAATATTGTTCGTGGCAGGGTGTCGATCAGAGAATGCCAAATGAACAGATCTAGGAATGTGGTCACCATGAAGGGATATCAATAGAACACCTATCCCATATCTAGAATGGTTGGCCGCACCACCAAAGTACATGCACCAACCTGACAAACTAGTCACTACAACGATTTCCTCATCTGGAAAGTCATCATCAATAGCTCTACCATTGAAAACTAGTAATGAGGCTAAGTGATCTACAACAATGCTCCCTCCGATAGACTTCTGAGTGACATAATGAATATCAAACTCAGTTAGGAGTACTAACCATCTCATGAGTCAACCAATCAAAGCAGGCCTGTCAAACAAATATCTCAGAGGATCTAGACGAGATATCCAGTGCACTGAATATTCTGTCATGTAATGTCTCAATCTCCGAGTAGCCTAAACCAACTCTAAGCAGAAGCACTCAATCATGACATATCTCATCCATAATCAAGCATCCTCTTACTCAAACAATAAATAACTCGCTTCTTTCTCGAGTCATCGAGCTGAGCTAAAATGCATCCCAAGGCTATATCTGAGACTGACAAGTATAGGAGTAAAGAACGGTCTGGTGTAGGAGGCACCAAGACTAGAGGCAACAACAAGTACTCCTTGATCCTCTCAAATGTGCGTAAACACTGATCATCCCAAACAGTAGGTTGACTTTTCCTCAAGAGTCAAAAAATTGGCTCGCAGATATCTGTCAATCTGGAGATGAATCTACCGATGTATTGAAGTCTACCCAAGAAACCTCTGATCTCTCTCTCAGTTCTCAGTGCAGGCATGTCAAGGATGACTCTAATCTTATTTGGATCTACCTCAATGCCTCTCTCACTGACCATGTACCCTAATAGTTTCCCATAAGTTACTCCAAAAGTGCACTTCTTGGGATTTAGTCTCAATCTAAACTGTCTGATCCTCTCAAAGAATCTCTCTTAAGCTGCTAGGTGATCTATGCTCTATCTCGGGATTTCACTATCATGTCGTCTACATAAACCTCGACATCCCGATGCATCATATCATAGAAGAGGGTACTCACTACTCTCCAATAGGTAGCTCTTGCATTGTTCAAACCAAACAGCATAACTCTATAGTAGTAAGACCTCACTTAGTAATGAAGGACGTCTTCTCCATGTCCTCTAGAGCCATTAGAATTTGACTATACCTAGAAAAACCATCCATAAATGACAACATCAAATAACATGTCGTACTATCAACTAGCATGTCAATGTGTGGGAGAGGAAAATCATCCTTGGGACTGGCCTTATTGAAATCTCGGAAATCAGCACAGACTCTCATTTTCTTGTCCTTTTTAGGAACATGGACAACATTGGCCAACCACTTAAGATACTCAACCACTGATAAGAATCCCACACTGAACTGCTTTTAAATATCCTCTTTCACCTGCAAACTCCAACGAGGATGTAATCATCTCAACTTCTGCTTAACCGGTCTAACATAAAGCAGAAATGGCAAGTGATGTTGGACTCTAGATGGATTAAGGCCCAGCATGTCCTCATAAGACCATGTAAAAACATCCAAATATGATCTAAGCAACTAGGCGAGACCATCCCTCTCATCTGTAGACAAATCCAATCCAATCATCAGCTCCCTAGGTTGGTCTACTATACCAAAATCAACAATCTCAACGTCTCCTATGGTAGGCAAAACTCTCCGATTATTAAGACTTGAATTAGAAGCAGAAGAAGAGTCCTCATCTGAATCATGTTGTACAATCTCATCATCTATATCAAATATCTGTGATGTGGGTGAATGAGGTGCAGGTAAAGTGATGTCATAAGAGACAGGTAAATACTAAAAAAGACTCATATCCATATATGAAGAAAGAGTCAGTACATCATCGGAATGAGAGACAAATCTTGACAATACATCAAAAGAAAGTGGTGGGTCCACATGCTCGGACTTTACCACGATTGGGCTAGTAACACCCACAAATATATCATCATCAGGAACAACAACAGTAGGCAGCCCAGAAGCAGGGACAAGCTGAACATCCTCAACTATCTCGATAGCAAGTACCCCAAACAAATCGAGTGGAGAAGTAGTCGCTGGCTGAACATCATCGACAATCTGACTCATGTCTACCATGAGCATCTCATCACTATACTCGTCACGTGGAATAACCCCAACTATTGTGTCTACAATCTCGACAGATGTTCCATACTCATCAGTTTCCTCTAGAAAATAAAGCATCAATAGATTCGGAGATGGAGGAGTAACTAAAACAGAAGTGGAAGTGCCAGGAGCCCCATTACTCAACTGCAACTAACGAACTAGACATTGAAGCTCAATCTCCTGATCAACACTAAGTCCACTAGTAATCATCTCCGAATACATTTGTGCCTTTAGTGCCCTCACAAAATAATCTGCTAAGCTCATCCTATATGGGTGAATAGGATAGTCAAATGGCATGTGGAGTAAACGAGCTTTGAGTCTCTCCTTGGGCAGAAGTGCCATGTATCTGTAATCGACCTCTGTAGGAACAAAACCAAGACCGAAATGAGTATCATGATCAATTGAGGTAATGAAACAACTAACAAAAATGTAGAGAGGTAGAGTATGGTCAGAACCCCTAGGGGGTAGATCATCAGCAGAGAAGACAACGCATGGATCAATCCCTTAAGGGAGGTAGATGTCTCAACTCATATTTGACTTAATGCTTTGACCAATGCCTCCCGGTGGAATATAGATGATGCCAAAAGACTCCAAATGGAGATGCAGGCCTGAGTGCTCTGAAGTTGCTTCAAAATCTCATCGTTCTCTCCTCTAGTCTCTTCTTGAATGGCATCACTCTCTAAAGGTCCAACAACTATGAGAGGTTGTTGTCGTACCACTCTCTCCCCACCAATGACATATTGAATATCCTGAGCAACCATCTCATCAGGATCTCGACTCAATATAAACGGAGACTAAATGTTATAACATGGGGAAATCAATGGCCCGACCATGGTCAACTGCAATGGTGGCATGTCAGGGACCAATCTAAATGGCGCAGATGCTTATGAGTCTGATATCACTCTATCAACCTCATAGCTCTCATCCACTACTATGGGCTCTGGCTCATAATCATCCCAACTCAGCATGTGAATGTGATCATCAGGCTCAGTGAAATCCATGAAATGTATACCACCGGTCGGAGGAGGAACTGCGTGTGTAGTATGGGTTGGTAATGGGTTAGTGGTTACACTTGGCTGACCTAAGTGAACCAAACCCTGATCAATCAAGTCTTGGATGGCATATCTCAGAGCAGTACAACAGTTAGTCTCATGCTCTGGCCCCTAATGATATGCGCAATGTAAATCCATCCTGAACTATGGTGGGATAGGTTGAGGCAATGGCTTAGGAGCAAGAGCTGTCAATAATCCGGCCTCTATGAGCTTCCAAAGAGCCTGACTCAATGGCATACCCAACTATGAGAACTATCTCTACATCCTCAAGGCAAAAGGAGCAAAAGATTGTTGACCTCTATGTCTGGGATAGAAAGTTAGGATTCTCATTGCAAACTGTGCTGCATGGCATGGCTGTATTGGTTAGAATAGGAAGTTGCAGGTCTTTCTATGCCCTGGGCGGCATAATAAGGCAATGCTACTGTGGGAAGCAAGTAGGCCTGATCGTGCGTTTAAGGAGGTGCTCGTGACCTATACTACACATGAGGTGGTGGTGGGTAGTAGAGTCCAGAAGTCTGCCCAACTGTCTAATAGAGTCTAGGAGGTCTCAACCCTATTGAACTGATAGCACTAACATCTCCTGATCTCTGTCCTCCTAAAGGCTTCTTTCCCTTAGAGTTAGTAGGGAAAGACTCAGACCATAATCCTCTAGTTATGCCCTCTTCTATACTGTATAAGGCCTATACCAAAGATCCAAAATTCGTATGAGGGAATCCCATCAAGTGCCTAGCAAATCAAGGCTGCAAGCTCCTCATGATCATGTTGATCTGATCTTTCTCAGATAGCCTATCAATAACCTATGAAATCTTCTTCCTCCAGCGGGAGATAAATGAGATGACTGACTCCTCTGGCTTCTGCCTCAACGTCTCCAACTATCTCCTCGAAACATCAATGATAGTGTTAAATGCAAACAAAAACTCCTAGTCCAAATCATCCCAAGTTTGGCGGCGTGATACATCTAATGAAGTGAACCAACGTTGTGTCGTACCACTCAGGGACATAGGGAAAAGCATAACCATCTGGGCCTCATCCAATCTATAGGCCCTCATAATCATACTATAAAGCCTCAAATGGATGCAATGACAGCCAATGCCCGTGTATTTCTCAATCTCAGGCATCCTAAACTTGGCCGGTAAATTGGCCATTAGTGCTCCATCAAAATCCTTCCAAGTAATAGCTCTGTATGAAGTCCTCAACTGCCTCAACCTCTGCTCAAGTCTATCCATATGAGCATGTGGGTCCTCTGATATTAGGGTAGACACTGTGATAGGAGGCGAGGCAACCTCGGTCTGACTATGCAAAGTGGAAGGTATAGCCTGTGGTACTGACTAACTAGGTGGAGGGGTTGGTAGTACTGTAGGGTTGTACTATGCGCCATCCTGAGGCGAGACCTGCTGCCCATCCATACTCTGGTCGAGGCCAGTTATAGCCTCCTGAATTGAAGTCATGGCTAAAACAAACTGATCAGTGGTAACCACCTGCGAATCCATATCTCTCTAATCTAATCTCTGGTCTGACTAGTCTAATACTCGGATCAATCTACTCTTAACTCCGATCCAAGAAACTGAACCCAAATCGGACGTATCAATACTCCTACAATAGTGGAAATACTATATAAGATACAATGCAAGGGAAACTCTTTAAGGAATGTTTACCAACTATGCAGAAAGATAACCTGGAAGTATTCAAACTGATATCCAATTCTGAGCAAATATACAAGAGACTACTACGAAGGTAACTAAACCTATCACTACTGACTTGTCTCTGAAGGCCCACAGATGCACCTACATGTAGGAAAGGAAATCCTAATCAAAGGATTTAAGGTTTAACCTACAAGGTCAGGGTGGCTCTAAAAAGAAAAGAAAAATGTGGACTTTAAAGGATCCTTAGCAAAAGAGATCATACTCTCCGGCAGTACACAACCCTCTACATGCTTCCAAAGAGACGGGGTGCTTTCATGCAAGGTGGTCATCGCCTCCACACATGCACTACCTCGACATCCTAGGGGGGTTTCCCATAGTGAAAGCTCTTGCAATTCTCAGCACTCAATAGTAAACTAAAGTGCACAATGAGTGGTGTGGGTGCATCCAAAAAAACCTATGAAGCTACAGCCAAAAAAGAAACACGTTGGTCACACAAATATCCATGAAACCTAGCTCTAGGCTATACAGGTATTCAAAGATTAGACTCCAATCAGCATCAATGTGTCAGTCTCCTCCAAAATGCTCCTAAACATCGATATAGGCCATTGTTAAACCCCACTCCTAACCACTAACTCGATCAGAGAAACAAATACACACAAAGCCTCACACTTGCAAATGTAAGAACCGAAAGGAAGGAAATGATTGAAACCAAAGGGTTGGAGGTAAGGGGATAGATGTGTGACCCACACAGGCAAGCAACATGCAAACACACAGGAGAAGAGCAGTCATGCACCAAGCAATCATGCAAAGAACAAGTATATCACCCATGTCTATACACAAGCTAAACGAGAATATGACAATCAAAATGAATAGCAACAAAGATAACGTGCTAAAAAAAATTATCAAGATAATATATAAGCAAGAGAATCAATTACTAAGACAAACGAGATATACAACAATATGAGCATACATGTCAAAGTGAGCAGGATAATCATGGCAAGAACATAATCAATATGCTAAGACAAGCAAGATAATCAATCAACATAATCAGCACATCAATGTCCCAAATGAATATAATAACCAAGCTTGCAATAATGTCCCAAATCAATATCAACATAATGATATCAAGAGCTCTCAATGTACAATCAATAATCAAGCAAACAAAAGCACAAAGAGAGGTGAGTACCCACAGATCGACCAATCAAACGCCACATTTGCCTCATCTTAAGTTCAAGCTTGACCCTTTAGTGACTTCCCATTGGAATCGCCATTTTGTGAACCCTGCATTTTGCTCGATGCATTCCAACTCGATGGCACAACTCGCTTTTCATTTATTTGATGAAAATATGATTTTTAGAAAAGACTTGTAGTCACCACTTTTTTTTTTTTTTTTTTTGAAGGGAAAAATAAAATAAGAAAGAAAAACCTTAAGTGTGACTCCTTATTTGGAAAAGACGGTCTGTGAAAAACCAAACATGGGTTTAAAGGTCAGGTTACTTATTGGAAAGGTACGGTAAAGACCATAACACCACTCTAAGCCCCTAAAAATGGGTCTCTACTAAATAAGGTGAAACAAGCATGACAATTAACTAGGAGATCAATGGATACCAAAGATATTATAGATCAAAAGCAAGTCATGATAATGAATAAATGAACAAAGTGAGAGTGAGAGCGTACTTTGGCAGGAGGTAATAAAGCGCTATCATGAAACAAAATTAGTGTGCAATAATGAATACAAAATATATCACATGCATATCAAAGTGTAGGACAAAAATCAAGCAATATCCTATATGCATAACAATTGATAATTAGAAGAGAAAACTCATATGTAGGGCCCACACCAAAGCCATATTTATCTTGCATGAATTAGTCTCACAAATTCCATTATTTTAGAATTATGAAAAATTATTTCTTTCTTATTTAAAATCAAGAGAAACAAAAGATTATTTGAAAATCAAAGAAAATTTATGAAAGTGCTTACTTGAAGGGAAATGTAGCAAATTTATTAAAAATGAGATTTTTTTTAACCTAAAACCTTAATAAATGATGAAAAGTTATAGAATTAAAAATATTTGAAGACTGGAGTGGAATTAAAACTATTTGAAAGAAAACTAGAGTTTTGAAGTTTATTTGAAAATTGAAGTCTTGAAAATTATTTGAAAATTGGAGTTTTTGAAAATTAAGTTTAAGAATTAGAATTTTGGAAATTAAATTTGAAAGAAATTAGAATTTTGAAAACTATTTAAGAATGGGAGTTTTGAAAATTAAATTATGAATTGGAGTTTTGGAAATTAAATTTGAAAGAAATCGGAGTTTTGAATTAATTGAGAATTGGTGTTTTGAAAATTAAATTATGAAAATTGGAATCTTGGAAATTATTTGAAGATGGAATTTTAAAAATAAAATAATAGTAATAATAATAATAATAAACAAATGTGAAAATTGGATTTTTGGAAATTGGAAATTAAAATCGGAAATTGGAATTTTGAAGAATTATTTAAAAATTAAATTTGAGAATTAGAATTTCGAAAAATTATTTGAGAATGGATTTTTTAGCGATCATTTGAAAATAGAAGTTTTGGAAATTAAATTTTGAAAATTAAAGATTTGGAAAATTATGTAAAAATGGAATTTTTAGGAATTAAATTTGAAAGTTGGAATAGAAATGAGATTATTCAAGAAACCAAGATTTTAAGAATCATTTAAAAAGAATTTACGAAAATCAAACTTTGACACGTGAGAAAAAAAAAAAAAAATTTCACCATGAGGCCACAACTGGACCCATGCCACTGCCACTTATTTATTCATAAAACTTGAAGTGCCCCTACCACTTATGAAAATTCCCATGCCACTATTAACTTGTCATTCATCAATTGTTTAAATCGTTTCATGTCATTAGTGAACTACCAGCTTCTAGAAGTGGAGTAATGAAGCCCCACTTCTCCACGAAAAGCACCAACTCACAACCCATTTACACATGGTAGCACATGAGTCGCCATGCAGGGCCTTGTTCCACCTCCAAAAATACGGCAACCCTGAAAGCCTCGCACACGTTAAAGGGGCCCACTGCTACCCGAAAAGCCACGTCATTAATGAAGATAGTCGATTTTGTCGCAGATGTAAGGGCCAACGCACCTGATTCTCCAACATCCTATACTTGGTTGACGGCGGAAGGAAGAGTTAGCATAATGGGAGGTAAAACGCTATTGGTGGGTGGAAGAGTGGCGTTGTTTGGTGATGAAATGTCGGCTTCTTCTTCATAGTCGGTATTGGATGGCAAGTGGTTTGCATCCATTTCGTGGATGAATGATTTAGGTAGAGCAACGATGAGTTTTGGCAAGCATGGCACGATGCGTTGAGTTTCAACCACGTGTCGACACAACAAAGACAAAAATAGTGGCGACAATCCGATAGCACCTAAAAAAAGCTGTTGTCTCTATTTGTGACCGGTGCAACTGCCCACATAGTCAGAGTAGGTCGAGTTGAACTGTGTATCGCAACCAGAGAATGATCTTGTTCGTGATCTCGAGGTGCACTCCTAGCCTTGATCTCATCCATCTTGGTCGTTTCCATGGTGTCACCAATGTCGGCGTCGACATGGGCTTGGGTGTGGGTTTGGTGATGGTGTAGGTGGCGGTTTGGGTGATGGTTTGATGATGGTGCAGGTGGTGGTTTGGGTGATGGTGGGCTTGAGCTTGGGGGTGAGAATATGTTCCAGTGTTTTCATAAGCGTGGGTTAGGGCCAGTGACAGTGAAAAAATGATAGCAAATGTTGAAGCTAGGGACCGAAGGTGCCTAGCTTTTGCATGACTCCACTGATCACGCTCACATGTCATTGCCTAAACTTACCACCCAAATGAATCTCAACTGAAGGTCCTCCACGAACATAGAAACCATAAATCCCACAAGCAAAACAGTGCAATTTGAAGCAAGAACAACTAATAATAATGAACAGAGAAAATGCTCAAGATAACTTGCTCCATGGAAAGGAAAATACTCCAAAATAGAGTACCGTCCAAAATGATAACAAGAGACCCATTAAACAGAAGACCCATTTCATTTTGAAATCTATGGGCTCCATGATCAGTTGGAAGAAAAACTAAAAGCCATATACGACTTATCCTCATATGGAAATCATGAGAAAATGTGAGAAAAACAGAGCATTAGCACACATCCACCAACAAACTAACCAACCATGTTTAGGAACCACATGAGAGGATGAAAAATGAGGTTAGAAGTATGAAAAAGCATGGAAAATCACAACAAATGTACCTAGAGGCCCTTTTCTTTTAGCTCTCTGTTTCTGCTCTCCCAGGTACCAGCTTTTCCTCTCAACTGATTCCTCTTCTCTTTTTCTCCCTCCTCTTTTTTTTTTTTTTTTGTCTCCCCAAGCTTTTTCTTTTGCACGTCCCAATCTAGCTCTTTGTTTTTACCTTTCCATCCCATCTAGCTGCCCAAAAAACAAGTTAATTCCAATCCAATCTTCCCGCTCAACACAACTCACTTGCGGGGGTGGTTAGAAAAACGAATAAAAATAATCTTTCTATCCGAGGGGGTCTACACTAACATACTTTAAATAGTCTTCATTAACTATTTATTAAATATTTTTAAGGTAAAGTTAAATTATATTTAATTATAAATTTATATATAACTTAATTACAATTTATAATTAAATTATTTAATTATGATATTAAAAAAAACATAGAAAAAAATTATGAATTTATGAGAAGCCTACTAAATCTCTTTTTAAATAAAAATTAAACTTCTCTAAAAATAATTTTTTATTATATATGGTTTGTGCTATAGTGGATTTTCAAGTGTCCTTGAAGGATTTAGTGATGCAAATTGGATCTTGGATTCAAATGAGATGAAATCCATTAGTGGATATGTTTTCAACCTTGGTGGAATTGCAGTTTCTTAAAAGTCTGTCAAGCAAACTTGCATTACTCAATTTACTATGGAGGATGAGTTTATTACCTTAGAAAAGACAAGTTCTGAGACTGAGTGGCTTAGAAATCTCTTAGCAGATATCCCTTTATGGACAAGACCAATCCCACTATGTCTATGTGTTGTGATAGCCAAGCTGCAATTGCTAAGGCTAAAATTAAAATATCTAATGGAAAGAACAAGCATATACACGTAAGGCACAATATTGCGCGACAACTACTTGAAATAGGGATTATATGCCTAGAATTTGTGAGGTCAGAGTTGAATTTGACCGATCCTTTAACCAAACAACTAAATAAAAAACTAGTGGAAGAAACATCGAATGAGATGAGGTTTATGCATATTATAGAAGTCAAGAGTGGTGGTAACCCAACCTATTAGAATGGAAATTCTATGAAGTAGGTTCATATGGGTAATAACAAATCACTTGTTGACTTAAGGTGCCCTATCAACTTTAATTGTATAAGAGTTTATCCCTATGATGTAGATAGAGTGTATTCTATATTGACTAAGATTAAGTGTTTACTCTTAATGAATACAATATTTCTTATGGATGGTATATTTAATGTAGAACATACTTGATGGATTCACCTATATGAGAGTGGAGGTGGAGTCGCTTACTATGAGAACTTAGGCAGGTTTTTCAGAGCTCTCATGAATATCCAAGCAGGGTGCATGACCTTTTTGTGCCAACCCGTTATGTACAGCTCATAGTGTAGTTGAGAAAACCAATGTGGATAAAGATCTCTTGAGTTACATCAAGAAACACTAGTTCATAGAATTTTATTTTCATAGTGTTTTATGATTCAATACTTATTTGTCCTAAGACTGATTCATAGCCTTTGGGCACCAGTACTGATGCATTGGATTCAATTTTCCTCTAATTGTTTCTTCATTTACTTCTATGGGGGATTGTAAGAAGAGTGTAAATGTGAAAAAAAAAAAGTGCTTTAAGGTTTTAGTTTGTCCCACATAGGAAAAATAGGAACATCTTTAGTGGGTTTATTAACTAACCCACTTTCCTTAGCCAAATGGGCTTGTAGAGAGGTGTAGGAGAGCTTCGCGAGCCCATGGGGCCAAAGCCCATTTGAGTGGAGCTTTGGGATGGTTGGGCAGAATTCCTTAATGCGCATCGCGTCCGCACAAGCATCTTGCGTGGGGGGTCCCCCCTCTCCCCTGCGTATGTGCGTGAACTAGGCTAATTTTTACGAAATTCAAAATAAATATTTTTTTAATTTAATTCCGTTTCACTTAGTCTTTTATTTTTGGCTGAATCTTTGGGCAGAGTCTCATTGGGACTATGCTAGTAGAGTCTTGTTCCTCTTACAAGTAGAGTCTCGTTCCGCTTACAAGTAGAGTCCTATCCCACTTACAAGTAGAGTCCTATTTCGATTATAATTAGAGTCCCGTTGGGGTTGTGTTAGTGGCCTATAAAAGCAGGTCACCCCTCATTCTCTACACACCAATTTCGAGCACTCTGCAGGATTCTGTTCATCAATGTTCTTGTTGCATTCATACATTTATCTGAAAGAATATTTCAGAACCTAAGTTGTACACATCTCGTCTATATAGTGCACTTAAGATGAGTTGGTTGTTGAATCCTGGAGGTAGACCACTGGTACCCTAGTGCACTGAGTTCGTTTTCAAGAAGGGTGGATCTATTTCAAGGACAGTGCATTGTCACGCCTCAGACTATCACCGATAAGTTTCTAGTTCCTCATTCTGTTATTTGCTTATGTGTTTTTGGGCTAGTCCTCTATTTTAATACCCTTAAAACAATAAACATTACTCCTCAATTTGGCGCTTAGCATGTATTTAAGTTAAAAGATAAAGATTTGCGCTCAAAAGTTATTCAAAAACCTATTTTGTTACATGAAAAAACATCAGTTTTGAGTGCTAATCATAGGTTATCTTATTAAATAATTATTTAAATTATCTATTATTTTGTTGATAAAACTTAATTTCATTTAAATATTTGGTATTTTATCGAATTATTTTGGATTAATTCTTTTAAAATGTTTAGATTTTTAGGGCAATTTTTCAATTATATAGAAAAGTATCTTTTTATTACCATCTATATTATATTATATATGAAAGTATAAAACTTTATAGACAATTTGTACCTGAAAAACTCTTATAACAAACCTTATTATGAGTTATATCAAACAAATATCAACATCAGGCAATGAATATGATTTTATTATTAATTTATTTATTATGAAAGATATATGACTATGAATTTATTATTAAGATTATTTATTATGAAAGATACATAAATATTAATTTATTATTATTATTTTTTTTTGTATCAAAGAAGTAAAAACATTATGTAAACAAATGAGAGTTATAATTTAAATAAAACTTATATATTTTAACAATTCTAAAGATATAGGAATATCAATTTAAAACATTTTATACCTAAAAAGCCTTTAAGAATTTATTTATTATGAAATATACATGGATATTAATTTATCATTAATTTATTTATTATCAAAATATTTGAATATCAATTTATTATTAATTTATCAATTTTTTATTAAATAAATATTAATATTAGGTAAACAAATAAGAGTTACAAATTTAAATAGAACCTGTGTATTTTAATCATATCAAAGATATATGAATATAAATTTATTATTAAAGATATAAAATACTTATCCATATTATATATATAAAAAATAAGAATCACAAATTTTAAATAGAATTTATATTTTATCAACTACACTCCAGTACCCTATGTAAATAACAAGACAAAGTTTGAGTCTCTATCCATTGCATGTAGACTCCTCATGAATTGGTGTCCGTAATATAACAATATAGTGTTATCACATATCAAGATTGCCTATTAAATTTGAGTTACAAATCTCACTTATGATGTGATCAACTGACATACCTTAGTACTAAGGAGCATATGTCAAATTCCACTAAAAGAAATAGTGTGACTATAGATTTTATGATCAAATGCCTTTCAATCACCCAATGAGACACATTATCTCAATCTCATGAGATATAATGGTGTCTCTATTGAGAATACCTGTTACTACCAGCTTCCATCAACAACGACCCAATCTATAGAGATATATAACCACTTTAGGGTCTCATCTATAAGTCAAAGTCTCTTGTTGATTTTGGCACAAACTCAATATCCTCTCAAGGTTTAGAGTTCATGCAATATAGTAGTTTGGTGAATCATGATAATTGATAGCCTTGTGTCATGATTCATCATAGGTACGACCAAGACAAGTCATTTCTCTAATTAGGAGGTGATGCACTATAGTTTTCACTAGATTGCCCAAATCCATGAACTGATTGTGAACAATTTATCTACTTACAAGGAACTCATGACTTGTATCTTCTATGCAACTCCTAATGCACACAAGTCATGTACAAGGTAAAATTCATGGCTTGAATACTCTAATCAATGTCAATACACCAAAAAGATAGCAATGAGACAATTAAGTCTAACTTTGTTATAGTATCTCTTGCTTTTAGGGGCTTAATCACAACTATATAGTGTAACAACTTAGTGTGGCCATGACTACCCCGATAGCATTACATCATGACTCACCATAGGTCTTATCTAATGTGTAATTATACACACTAGTATACTCACCATAGGAAACTCATCCTCATGATCAAGACCAATCATCCCTCCAATTAGGAGATAATGCATTACAACCTTAAATGAATTGTCTAAGTACACCAATTGATTGTGAATTAATCGTCTATTAACAAGGAACCCATGACTTAGACCTTTCGTGTAATTTTTAATGCGCTTAAGTCATGTACGATGCAAAAGATGCTAAGCCATAATACTCAAAAGTGTAATGCATGGAATAAGATAAATAAAAAATGGAAAACTAGAATCTTATCAGAAAATAATAAATCCAAATATGTTACATCATGTTATACTTTTAAGGGCTCTATCCTGACAATTATTATAAGTTAGGTCACCAAAGGTCCTTAATGATGCATTGAATAATAGAATATTCACATGGGCATCCATTATAGAACCAAAACATTCTTTTGCCAATGAAAATCCATGTATTGTTTTGCTCACAAGGTGATGTTTTATAGTCCACTTTGTGAATTATCATTTTAATGAAAATGTTTTCCTATCATTAGGAGAAGAAATTTTGATTCTAGAAGAATGGTGAAAAATTGCTTAGAATGCATTAACTTTGTTTCATCTTAATCCTCACTAAAGTCAATGTGAATTAAAAGTTCAAAGGATCATTCAATTGAAAAATCTTACAAACCAATTACCAAATGCATTGACTAATATAAAGAACGTTACAGAGTCACATATTTTGGTTGCAAATAGTTAAGCACGGATGATGTTATTATAAGACGATTAACAAATGAATCAAAGATATGCTTGAAGCGTGGTATACCTATCAATTCAAAAATTTTAATTTTTTAGAAAAACTTGGCGCTTTCAAAGAGACCACAAAAATCATTGATCAGTTTAAAATTAATGAACCTATAGCTCCCAAAAAGACACATATTGAACAAGTGACCCTCAAACAGGTACGAATTGAACAAGTGACCCTTAAAAAGGTATGAATTGAACAAGTAACCCTTAAAGCGGCATAAGTACCTGAAAATTGTGAGAGCTTAATAAGTTATATTCAAATGATAGAAAAATGAGATTGAAATAATACTATTATTAACAATATTTTTGCTTTCCAAGTGGTCTTTTATTAGGATAGGACCCTTGAAAGTATAACATCATGTAATAGAATAAGATTTTATTCATATATTTATTATGATTTATGGTTCCCATTTGTATATTTGATTGCAATAATTAATTATTTTAACATTCACACCCATATTACTTGCATTGTATATAACTTAAGAGCATTAGAAGTTATAAAAAAGATTAAAGTCATGGGTTCCTTACAACATGATAAGTTGTTCATAGTCGATTCACAGAATTGGGCAATCATCAAAGATTGTACTACATTATTTCTTAATTAAAAGGATGACTTGTCTTGGTAATTAGAATGAGTTTTATTATGGTGAGTGCACTAATGTCTATGATTACATATTAGATAGGACCTATGGTGAACCATAATATTGGCTATTAAGTAGTCATAGTTCATTGAACATTGATATTGTATAGATTCTCAATCTTGAAAGAATATTGAGATAGTGCTAAAGTTTTCAATGGTTTTGACCTATGGTGAGATCTTAAAGTGATCATATATTTCCTTTGGATTAGTTCGCTATTAATTAAGGTAAGTAATAACAAATATTCTTAAGATATGCACTATGATATAAATAATGGATATTTGAAGTCTTAATATTAAGCTATGAAACCCTATTGAAATACAAACTTTGTGTTTTGCTATTATATAGATAAGTTACAATTTTAATAATTATTTAATTCACATGATGAGGCTTCTTATTAAAAGTGGATGAATTTTATTCATTCACACCTCCTAAAGTTTGGGTTAAATATACTTAGTTATCAATGATTTTAAATTTTGTCATTTAGATGTATTTATTTTATAAAATTTATTTTTAAAAAAGATTCAATGGAGGTATATTTAATTAGATACCAAATTCTCTATTTTTGAAATAGGAATTCAAGTTGTAGATCTTTTAGCCCCTTATCATCGCGAACGAAAAATCAGACTATTCGGGTTGGCTGGTTAGATCAAACTAATTATCGCGAAAAGATTTCTAATATTGGTGTCGAGACTCTCAGGGGACAACTCTCTAATAGATTCAAATTTCTACTCGAAGGAAAACCACACGTTGATTAAGGCTAACTTGACCTTCCGCTCCAAGGACAGTGAAGGATGCTCGAACAAGAATCTTTTGAAAGAATCCAATGTGTAAAACATATTGATGCGACCTTTATTTTACTGATTGATCCAGCCTGGGATCGCCTAGAGGATAAAGCGGTAGTACAAATTCGTTGGCCTTTCCACCCAAGGCACAATTTAGGCGTAGAGTGTGGAAAAAGCACACGAAGCTTTCCTTCAATATTCTCTAAAAAATAAATATTTATAAAATTTAAAAATAATGGTGACTTAATGTATAACATGTTTTAACTCTGAAATAGACATCCACCAAAAACAAAATCATTCTATTTTTTAATTTCTTTAAATAAAAAAAACCCATCCAAACATAATTTTATAAGTTGAATTAATAAGAACTTACATCCATTATAGTAATTACAATTTAAAACTCTTTAACCTGATCTTTTTTATATTTTTATTTAAGGATTATGTCTCAAATTCACCCAAATGAAAAAAATCTTTAAATGATTTTTTTTTCTTTTTCTTTTTTGTTCATATTCAATCTAACCTTGTTCATACATTTCTGTGGTCGATATTGGGCTTGTACTCCACACAGTACTGCAACTCTCTTTTGTACTAGCATGGAACAAGGGTGTGTACTAATGAATTCCATTGTTTGCCTTCAATTCAATCCCAAGATACCTTAAGATAGGCCACCCATTCAATCTCAAGATACCCTAAGATAGGGCCACTCATATGGGATTTCCTACATTTGACTCCTCTCCAGTGCTCTCCACTAACTTCCATTACCCAATCATATTGTGCCATGTATACAATCATCACATGTTCATGCCCCCCAAATTAAATGGCTCAGGTTGAGTCAGCTTTATCTTTTTTTTTTTTTTTTTTAAACTTTATCCTTTACCATTAAAAATTTAAATTAAATTAAATACTATCACAAAATCCAATTACAATAAAGAATTTTTAATAACCATTTAAAAAATAAAGATGTGAATGTAAAAATGATATAAAAAATTATTAAAGAGATAATATCATATTTACAAACAAAAAAAATCTTACAATTTTAACATAAAAGAAATTTTGTTTCATTATAAATAAAAAAATTTGTTGTCCGTAAATTTATAAATTCTTTTAATGTTTAAAGATTGTTTGGTTTTTTTAAATTTCATAACTTAAATTTATAATAAATTGTTTTAAAATTTAAATACAAATATTTAATATTTAATAATATTAAATATTAATTATATTTAATTAATTAATATCTATTTATATCAATTTTAAAAAATAAATATCATATAAGTCCATCAACCCAATAGATATTCGGTAAAGGATTAAAAAATAATAAAGTTCTTTAGTAAAAGTAATTAAAAGTTGCTTTTATTTATTTTCATGATCACACAAAAGCCGCAAGTAACGGATCTCAGTGATGGAGGATTAGGATAAAAGCTCGCGGTCCGAGTAGATATACACAGAAACCATATTATTTTACTTAAATACCCCTAACAAAAAGGCGAACGAGCAAAACGAGTCGTTTGGCGTTACGTAAAATGCAAAGGAGGTCAACCAACTCGACCGACCGCCTCTATAAAATGGATAGGAAACCGTCCAAAGCAGCACAACGCGCATTCTCTTCTTTTTTTGGTTTGGTCTTTTCTTCTTCATACTCATGGCTCAGGTACACCAAAACCTTTCTGGGTTTTTGTTTTTCAATTCTGTTTTTGGGTTTATGATTGGCGGTGTTGTGCTATTGTTTTGGTTGGTTTCATCTCCTTTTTGGGTTCTGATTTGGTGAATTGATTGAATTTTTTTCTGATTTTTGTTTGGGAAATGAGGACTTGGGTTGAGTTTGAATCGTCTTGAGGGCATTTGGGTTTTTTTTTATTTTTTAACTCAAATGAATGTTTGTAATCGTAGATAGTGGCTGTTCGCAATGGAAATTGTCTGATAGTTTGGAGAATTTGGTGGTGAAATTTGACATATAATATGATGAGATGAACCTGTGAAAAGTTTGAAATTTTGGGTTGTCCAAACAGTTGGTGTATTTGGGGGTTAAGATGAATTTATGAATTAAAAACCATGGAAGGATTCGATAACGATAAAATAATGGGAATGAAACAAGTTGAGGGCTGATTGTTTTACTTGGTGTTCAGAAAATAAACATGATTCAATTTCTTTGCTTTGCTTTTTGTTGGCTTTCTCGGGAAATTAACGAAGCATAGAAAATTTTTTGTGGTGGGAACCGAATGATTTGGTGTAATCAATAGATTAGTGGATATAGTATTTGTTAGTATCTTGTGTTAGTATAGAGTTCAAGGTAGTGTTGATTAAATTGTGTTTTGAGAAAGGAATTATTGAAATTGGTAGAATCATTTGTTGAATGATTTATTTATTTATTTATAATTTTAGTTGGAATAACATAGGTTGCATCTGAAAGATCATTTTTACTTCATTTTTGTTTGGAAACCTCCTTAGCAATTCAATTTGTTGGTCAACTTTAAGCCTTGTCGCTGGCTGGATTGAACTCTAAGGAAGCTTCTTTTTATTTTCTTTTTTTGATAACAAAAATGATGAGTAGTCTTCCCTTGAGGTTGCTTCAAAGGGCATATCAGCATATGTAACTGTTAAGGCCTTGCACTTGTATGCTTAGGAGCTAACTGAAGAAGATCTATTGGATTCCACATCATTTTCCATAATGCCTAATTCTTTTTTCTTTTCTTTTTTCATATCTAATATAAATCAAAATGAGGAATGCATTTTAGCGGTTTCTATATAATTATTCATTTAGGTTATGTTTGGTTCCTGGAAAATACTAAGAACAGAAAAAAAAAAAAAAAAAAAAAAAGTTAAGGAAAATGATTTTCTCATATTTGGTTTTCCTATGGAAAATACCAAAGAAAATCAAATATTATAAAAAGTAATTAGAAATTTACACATTTTTCAATTATTTAATTTTTATATCAAAGAGTTAAAATAAGTTAAATGAATTTGAAGAAGCATATAAAAATAATCTATTGACTTTAAATTTATTTTTTATTTTCCTCAACTTTTTTCTTTCCTTCACATTTTCTCTCAAATTTTTTGGGAACCTAACATAGCCTTAATGAAAAGGGCGCTATTATACAATGTGTCTATACTTTGTCGCCCTTTCAATCTTTTTCTTTTTTTGAAATCACCAGTTTGTATGGATATAAGGTCGATATTTGTAACAACTTATTGCTAAATAAGTAATTGTATGCAAGTGTCAAAGTTGATATCCAAATTTAGCTCCCTTTTATAGTCTCACTTACACCCTATACTGCCCTATGTTGTTTGAATTTGATGTTCTGTACTATATTTTCAATTCAGAAATGAGTTCATGATGATACAGGGAAATTTGCTTCTTAAAATGTTAAATTTTTTATTTGGTTCTTGGTGCAGACTGTTGTCCTCAAGGTTGGTATGTCATGCGAAGGCTGTGTTGGGGCCGTTAAGAGGGTTCTTGGCAAAATGGAAGGTTTGTTTGTAGTCATTATTTTCCTTGTTTTGCTTATCCCCCCCTATACAACTTAACCATCAGACTTCCTTACCTGTAAGCTCACATGGGAATCTTGATTTCCCTTCATGGGAAAGTTGACATTGAATCTGTAGCGCACATGGGTTCTCACATGTAGCAGCCCAAAGTGTAGGGGGCATCTTTGATTAACTGGATATTTAGGTTCTAAAAATGCATTTTCACTATAGTTTTTTGAGGGCTTTTGATCTGGATTATGTAGTCAGATTGAGGGCTTTTGATCTACAGGTTTGGCTTTGGGTTTTTTGTTTTTATTTAAAGCTTATAACTTTCTCCTTTTTGTGAATGACATTTTATTGGTGACTTGCTTCCTATAAGCAAACCTGTAGATTTGAACTCTTCAATGGTGGGAATTTATCTTCTAGTTGAGACCTTACCTGTCTATAGCGGTCTTCGCAGGAATCTACTATTTACTCTCTTGTCTTCTGCTGCTTCTCTTTCTTCTTTATTTTCTTTGCTTCCCTATACAATATTGTAGATATAACCAGCCCTCATGATCATGAATTTTAACCCTGCACTGCCTTAATGATAAAATCCTTCAATTCCTTTTAGGTTCAGAAATTCCAGCTAGTTTTTCATTTTAATCTCAGCCGTAAGGCATGCTAAAACCATAACCAATCTGATTATAGATTACTAATTCCACTTTACCCTTCATAAATCCTAAACAACCAAGGTCCTGTACTACCATGACTGAGTAAAGGCAGCTATTTTAAGGCTTTCCCTACATCATCCACAGATTTTGACAATTATTGCTGTAGAAATTTGGGATCCTAATCGGGGTTTGAGGGAGCAAGTTTGCCTTTATGCTTTTTCTATTGCCTTAGCGTTGAAAAAGGTGTACAAAATAAAGGTAAAAGCTATATATTAAACCTAGCATACACTTCTTTACTGATTTGTGATCTCTTTTTTAATTGCTGAGATCACTCTCAACTGTCCACTTGCATTTCAATAATTGATTCACATAATGATGGTTGGTTGGTTGTTTTGCAGGGGTGGAGTCATTCGACATTGACTTGAAGGAGCAGAAGGTGACGGTTAAAGGCAACGTGCAGCCTGATGCAGTTCTGAAAACAGTTTCCAAGACTGGGAAGAAGACTTCCTTCTGGGAAGCAGAAGCATCAGCAGAACCTGGAGCAAAGCCTGCTGAAACTGTACCTGTTGCTTAATGTCTTTAAATAGATTCCTCTATGGGACTATAAGGGCTGTTAGTGGGTTAGCTTGGGGGCATATTATGAACAAAAATATGATCTATTTTGTTATGAACAAATAAATAGTATGTGAACTATGATCTATCTTTTCATTTGAATGTAAACTGCTAAAGTTGCTTTAATGTTTATTATACGTCTGGTATTAGTAATTTGTTAACAGAAAATGGGTTCCTTGTGATATCCCCATGTGTCCAACCATTTTTTTAACGTCCTGTTTCAACTTGGCTAAAAACTAGCCATAAATTGGAACTCCCTGCACTCTGTATTTGAAGTCCAGGGGACGTAAATAAGCTATAGAAGGCAGGCTCATAGATAGGTACTTAATGAAAAGTGGTATGGCCTGAAAGCAAGACATTTCAAGCGGCAGCTTTGTACTAGGAGAATGTTTTTTGCCTTTGAACAAGAGACGACTAAAAAGTTTGGAAAGGATCCAGGATATAGCTGAACTGAATTGAAGAGCATGCTGTCTTATTTCATAATATATTTTGCCTTTGAACTAGAGACAACGAAGAAGTTTGGAAAGGATCTAGGATATAGCTGAACTGAATTGAAGAGCATGCTATCTTCTTTCATTAGAGGTTATGGTGCAAGGTTTCAAGCTACTAATCTGCAGAAAAACATTGAATGATAGCAAGTGTCTTGGTTTGATGCAGGGGGTGTACCTAGTGCAATTTTCACATTGCATAGCAAGTTGAAGAACTAGTGAAGAAAATATATGGTGATACGGTGACATTCCACTTCACCTTCTAGCTAAGCTTCTTTATATAATCTTTTGTAGTGAAGCCATTCACATGTGAGGATGACATACTTCAAAATGTTAAGGCTGAGATCTTAATTAACGATTGTTTAAGATGATAAACTGAAAAAGCATTGTTCAGGGATCGGGGGCTTCACTTTTGAGCTCACATCAGTTTACAAGAACTTCCGAGTGAAGTGAGATTATCAACTAGTTTGGATGCTAATTGCCTGGGAGGATCCTTGGGTGTGAGATCAACCATCTCAAAGGCTTGTACCCTTAATTTTAAGGGGTAGTCCGCAACGCATCCAATTCTGGGGCCAGCTCCTGTTGACCACTTAAGAGACAGTTGGTCCCCCAGTTGGTATGAGTCTTCCTTCTTGGACTTCATTCTCTGCAATATGTCTTTCTTAGGTACTCTCATTCTTGGACTCTGCAGATTACCAGATAAGGACCTTTTGTAGCTGCTTATCCTTACAATTTGAGCAAATTTAGATGGTTCAGAGGCCTTGCTTTTCTCATCACTGGGAGCCTGGAGTTTGGGTAGTTCAGCATCCGCTGAGAGTCCAGTTTTACTTAATTCCTCAACTGTTTTGCTGGTTTCATCACCCCCAAGATCTTCAGTAGGGGAAAGTACCTAACTAGAATGGAAGAAGATCAGAAAAATACAGAATCGATGTCCACCATTAGGCCTATTTGATTCCTGTATTATCAACTACGTATCTCTAGGTGAAAATGGCATCAAAATGAAGCAGATTTCTGAAACAACATGGCAAACTAGCTGCATACCTGAACTCCATCAAGGTTAACTCCATGCTCCTTGAGGAAAACCAAGAAGCTACTGAGGTTTCCATCAGTTGGGCGGTAATGTCCACTGTATGCTGATACAGACTGAAATGGGAAGGAAACATTCAAGATCACATATACATTTAATGCAACCTCAACTAGATGATTGAAGTGGATAAACCAAATTATGGTGGCAAAATATCTACTTTGCGTAAACTGAAAAAAATTCTTTCACTTATTGTTTTATAATATTCTGTCATCAAAAGCTTTTCTTGATCCTGGCTAACCTCATGCAAGCGTTATTCAATATTCAGAAAACACTGGAGCATGTTAATTTGCCTACGGCTTTAGGTGTCGGTTCTTAGCTGAGAGGAGAGGCTGTGGGTTGCTTTGTGTTGGTTGTTGGGCATGCATAGACGTAGACGTACTTTCTGTTTGATATAGGTGCATTGTCATATCACATAAATCCAATAATTTACTAGTAGGATGAGACCCACTTAATCATAAATATTAGTTTATAACCAAAAGTAACTTCCACACCTATAAGTTTCACATAACTATAAAAGTTCTCCACAAGCTCCAAGCTGTTGAAACTAAAGTTGCTTTTCCAAAAGTTAATACAAATTCAACCAATAAAATGTGAAATCACGTAAGGGAATTTCATATTCATGAATGGCCTAAAAGGAAGTTGTCTTACAGAAATCAAAGCTAACTTTTAGAAGCTGGTCTGATTTAAAAACCATAATTAAAAGCCCAACATTGAACTGTTATAGTGCAAATTGTTTGCAGGTATTGGTACTTTGTGACTACACAGTGGGATTGCAGCTATGAAGGCTTTGCAGTTTGTTTGCTAACCATGTAATCCCCTCAATTCAGAAAGTAGAGTTCAAGCTATGAACATTCATTTGTCTGTATTGCCTATATTTAGATCATTTTCACTACCACATATCAATATCAAAATCATGCAGATATTGAATTATATTGAGTACTAGACAGGCTATACCCTGAGCTTTCCACCTTCTGCCATAAGCCTTCCAGCAGCTAAAGTGGCCCCTCCAGCCAGGAAGCTGGAATGATGAAATAATCCCTTCCTTTTCTGCAGTGAAGGAAGATTTCGATGATAATAATTCGAGAAGCACTGGAAATAGGAAAAGAAATCACCAAATATGAGTTTGTGTCCACATCAGTTCTTACCTGACCAGCATAAAGTCGTTTAGAGGTGCTCATCACAAATATCCACTTTGAACCTTCCAAATCTCCATTTGTATCAAGTAAATCCCCAGATAGTTTGTGCACAATTGTCCCTTCCACAATAATGTATTCATAGTGTTCCCTCTCTTGCTTATTTCGGGAAAGGTCACATTCCAAGCAGCATAACAAGAAAGTTAGGAAAATTTTATTAAAGAAAATGTTATCGTCTATGCTGAGTTATTTGAAATTGAACCATTAGATTTGAAGCACAAAATCAGCTTAAGGATTAAATCATTGTAGAAAACCCAAACTAGATGATGACATTTCATATAATTCTGAAAGTGATCATGCGTATGAATGACACCATCTTATGCATGCAATGAAATCAAGGTATCTCAAGCATTTTGATGAAGCAGTATGGAATAATCTCAAACCACAGGATGTCTAACTCATCAGTTTACAGTGACTAAAAAGATGAAAAACTGATCTTAAATTTGAGTATTAGAAAAAGGAGCATACTGGTCCAAGGTATCTAATGCATTCACGCCTAAGCCTTGATCTTGGGCACTGTTTTAGTTCAACCTCTTTGCCATCTCCAACGTCCAACCTACAAGAGATATCAATTACAAGCCATTTAACAAACAACAGAATCCATACTATACAAGTTACATCATAAGAAAGTTGGGGCACAATATAGTTAGTAATATCCCTTCTTCTGGGGTCTTTGCAGAGGGACTCTTTTGTTTTCCCTCTGTATGCTTTTAGTAAGTGGCAGAGTCCCCTAACAAGAAATCAATCATTTAAGAAACAAGTTCATTTGACTTGTCATTTTCCAAACACAGAAAAGATCTGCAACTTCATTTATTTGCATCATGGATAGTGCAAAATTGCTCTCATACCTCTTTTTGCTTTCTGGCCCTGCCAGTGCTTCTATAATATTCTTGGTACTAGAGAACCCAATTGCTTATATTTTAGGCTAGACCTAGATATCTCCCTAGTGTCAAGTGGGGAGATGCCACTAGAATATAAAGTTGATCCGTTCTTCAAACTTGTTCAGCTATATTCCCCATTTGGATTAGACCATATCAAACCACATCCTTGTCTCCACAAGTGTCAAATGTCTGTCTCACAACAAAGAAGAGAAACAGGGAAATTGGTATTTTAAACAAACCATTAGGCTCATCTAGAAGGCATATAATTAGAACAAGGCAGCATTCAAAGCCATGGTAATTCTATGTAACCTGGTCTTATGCGTGGTTTGGTGGAAATGGAAAGGAATACTTAACAGGGATGCCTCAGCTCCACGCCATGATCTCTTTAATTCACATCAGTCCAGGTATATTTCTTAATACATTCTTTGACCCATTTGTGGATGCCACATCTGGGTTCCCAAAGGACCAAAATATTTGATTCTACAATCTACACGCCTTTGCATATAGTTCAATTTCAGCAAGGTCCAAACATTTCTCTTCTACAAAAACAGAATCAAACCCGCACAGGCCACACCATTCAGACAAGAGAGCTTCAGGGTCTAAATAAATTTAAGCTGAAATTTTTATAACCCATGTGTTTGATCTATTGCTGCAAAGCCAGGAATTAAGAGAGCAGGGCACCATGTCAATAGCCTTATTTAGAGAAAAGACACAGAATTTGGGGACTCACCAGTAGAAAAATGGCTGCCCTGCATCTCCTTTGCACCACTCTTCATAATACAAGTTCAAGTTATGCCCATATCGATGCCTTGGATCAATCTACACCTCATTGTAAATAATAGTGAATAACATCAAGAACAACAGTCATGAAACAAAGAACAGAAACTAAACGAGACAAAGGGAAAAACATCAAAATCAAATGAAACAATGAACAGAAACTAAACGAGACAAAGGGAAAAACATCAAAATCAAATCCTTACTGCTTCAATCCAATGTTGAAAAGCCAACTTCTGAGCCATGGCATCCTTGGATAAACCTTTTCCAACCTGCCAAAAAATCAATCTGATGAATCAAAAGAAAATAAGTTGTAATTAAGATGCAGAAAGCGATCCATTCTGATGATTAGCGAAGAAGAGAATTAGAGCAAGATATAGGAATAGGTGAGGATTATCGCCTCATTGATGACCCTCGCAAGCCTGAAAACTTTTCGGCTGTTTTAATTCAACAATTCCCTGCCAAAACATTGAAGAAACAGAATAAAGACAAGAAGAGCAGACCCTGGAAGCATTCAAGCGGATCCTGCTCCAGCGGGATGCAGCAGTTTCATTTTTCACGTAATCGAAGAAGGAAATCGTGCTGTGATTCAGCCTTGCAAAATCCAAAGCCTGCCACCTTCACGCACACCACATACAAGTACAACATATCACGCAGACGTATATCACAACAAAATCAAAAACAAAACCAACCACAAAGCAAGTGTACCAGAGCTCCTCCACAACCACAGCGGAGTCAGCTAACTTGCGCCGAGTACGGTAGCTCTTGTATACCTTCTGCAACTTGAGTGCAGCAGTGGAGGAGGTGGTGGAACCATGGTCATGTGAAGTGGGAGCAGTAGTGTCATAATCAGAGAGATGGGGTTGGTCTTGAAGCTCCATTAACGGAGAGTAGAGCTATGTCTAATGTTTCTGTGTTACTTTCTCTTTCTCTTTATCTTTCACTCATATCCACATTTGGTGCTTGTGCTTGTGGGTGTGATGCTATTGGATTGGCAGTAACGGGGGATCGAAAATGGGTTAGCTGTTGCAGATTTAGTGAAGAAGAAAGGAAGAAGAAAAAGTGATAATCAACACTACAACGGTGGGTCTAAGTCAGAGGGCACTTCACTGGGTATGTGCCCATTTTTCTGTTCTTTTACTTGAGAGTTGAGACTTTGAATGTGTGTGCCCGGTCAATTCCTGCGTTTAGTCATTTCTCAATCATTCATTTCCAACCCTTTTTGGAGCTTTACATGGCGAGGTTCTATATTCTGTCTATTGGTGAAACACATTTTTTGTGGTGGTTCCAAATTATGTCCTAGGATTGGTAAAACACATTTTTTTTTTCTCTGCTCTCTCTCTCTCTCTCTCTCTCTCTCTCGCACTCTCTCACTTTTCTGCCCCTTGGCAATTATTGGATTCAATCATTTCAGTCTAACCGTTAAAATTGTTTTCACTATTGTTAAAGGCATGTTTGGATACAACTTTTTATTTTTAACAAAAATAAATAGTAATAACTTTTATATCAAATATAATAATTCTTTGAGATTTATCGAAAAGGATAATAATTTTTTTTTTAAAAAAAAGTCAAGATATGTTTGGTTGAAATACGAGGGAAAGAAAATAAAGAAAAAAAGTTGAAGAAAAGAAAAAATAGAAAATTGATTCAAAGTTGATAAATTATATTTGTTTATTTCTGTATATTTATTTTATTTATTTAATTTTATTATATAAAAATTAAATAATATTAAAATATATAAATTTATTATTAATATTAATTATATTTGATTCTTTTTAATATCTTTATAGTAAAATAAAATATAAAAAAAAAAACTATTTTTCTTAATATTTTTTTCCTCACTAACTTGTGGGATCCAAACATAACCTAGAAGAATTTATTAATATAAATTTTAAAATATTTTTAACAATATTTAAAGTTACAGAATAAGTTCATGTGTTTTTATCTAGGAATCCTCATAAGTTACTATTATTATTATTTTCTATTTCTAAAAAACAAAAAAAAATTCGCTTTTTGAATGTATTAACTTATAAATTCTAAAGTTTCAAATTCAGTTTTTTTTTTTTTTTTTTTAATATAACTTCTTCCTTGATTCTTTAGAAATTAGTGTAAATTTAAAAATAAATTTTAATTTCTATAAATTTTAAAAATTGTTGCATTAGATTAAAAATACTTTTTTTTTTAACAAAAGAAAACAATAAATGAAGCAATTTATTCTTCCTGACAAAATTATAAGGAGAGGGGTCATCATCATCAAGAGGGCCTCACCTACCAAACATCAAAAGAAACAAGAATATTAAAAATTATGCGTAGGGAGGAAGGTCACTATCACAGTCCCAAAAGCGACAGAAAGGCAAAAAAAAATTTCTTCTTAATTAGTAAATAAATAAACATCATATGTTTTTTAATTAAAATGATTAAAAAAACCAACTCCTATCTACTCTCCTAACCAGACAGAGATCCACCCATTTTCAAGTCTATTGAATTGTTCTCTCTCTTCTTCTCAAATCGTATCTAAATGTTTTCCAACTTCCTAGAATATTAAATAATGTGACCTCGTCCAAATGAGAGGGTGGGAGTGGCAATATTGAATTCAAAGTCAATAGTTGTGGGCTCATTTTCTACTACTTCTCGCTCGTGCATGACTTTGAATGACATTGGGACGAGAATTGTAAACAAACAATAGGAATTTGCCAAGAGTTTTCCCACGAGTTTCTATCAAGCTCCCTTGAATACAATTTTAATGCGCTCATTTTCCAAAGTCATTGGCTCGTGTATATATGCTTGACTTTGAATGTAAATCACACGTTAAGATAACAACATTGAAGGTGATTCTAATATATTTAAAGAAAAAAATTCTTGGAGTTCCCATCAAATTGATGAATTTTTAAGATAATATTTCGTTTTCTAAAATCGATCTTTAAGAAGACTTGGAACATAAGTTGTGTTTTTGAGGGGGGAGGAGGTTACTTCCCTAAAATTACAAATAAATATATAATTTGATCTAGTTTTAAAAGTTTGTGTGGAGAGATAAAATTTACATAATGTGTTAGAGTGCGTTTGGTAGTGATTTTAAAAAGTGTTTTTAGTCATTTTAACACTCAAAATTTTTTATCTTTCTAAATATAAAATATGAGAAACACTTCCTAAAATTACTACTAAACGCATTCTTAATAAATGATTGATCTTGAAGTAATCCTAGTGTTAAGTGGTCAAATGAAATTTTTTGTCATAAAACTTTTAGTATAAGACATTTATACCAAATATCATGTGACATTAATTGTTTCAAATAAAGTAATATCATATATTCTTATGATATATAAAGTTGGTCACATGATATCTATATCCTTAAAGAAGATCATGACATGTAGTATAAAGGGGAAATTGTTTATTGATAAAGTAATAAATAAATAAATAAATAAACTTTTTAATAAAAATAAATAATTGTCAATTTTAATTTTGGATAATTACAATGATGATGATAATCACAAATAATAATAATAATTGTGCTTAAAAAATTAAAAAGATAATATCTTATTCGATTTCTTAAACTCTTCAACCCTCTCGCACACTTACACTCTTTGACATTAGAGAAGAGTTCTTCGAAAATTCAAAGAACAAGTTCAAAGATATGAAGAGCAAGTTCAAAGCATTTTCAATCTGAGATCAAGCATCCACGCTATTTGTCAACATTATTCAAGTCAATGACCAAATCCAAGTTCAAGTTCTAGGTTAAAGTCAAACTAAGGCCTAATCTCAAGATCCAAACCCTATCATTGCTATCATCAATTAAAATCTGATTGTTGTACATTTGTTGGAGGTAATTTAGTGATTTGGAAAAGCAAAAACAGTTAGTGGCAACTAGATCTAGTATAGAAAATGAGTTTAGAGCAATGACTCAAGGGATATGTGACCTTATGTGGTTAAGGATTCTTTTTAAAGAACTGCAAGTGAATGTTGAAACGCCTATAAGACTATATTGTGACAATAAGATAACTATCAATATTGCTCATAATCTTGTATACCATGATTAGGCAAAGCACATGGAAGTTGATTGACATTTTATCAAGGAGAAAATAAACTTTGGATAGATTTGTTCACAATTCATTTCATCTAAGGAGCAACAAGCATTTTTAGTAAATATATAATAAACTCTATGTTTGGAAGTAGCACTAGTGAGTTGGGTTTAGCAAACATCTTTAAACCAACAAAAGGGAGAGTGTTGGAATATTTGAACATGATTTAAGGGATTATACAACTTGATTTAGGCGATTATTTTTTAATGCATTGTATTAGATGATAACTTTTATTGTATTATAGGAAAGCTTGATGGGAATCTCATATTACTCCATTCCCTAATCCTAGATTAGTTAGGTACATGCAAATCTTCCTAAGTTTTTCTAAATCCTAGCAACTAAAGAAAAACAAACATTTAAAAATTGTTAAGGATCTAGAACTACAAGTTTAGTTATGCTTACCAAGATCTGGATGTTTTCAAATGATTTTTGTTAGTGAATAACAGAACAACAATTGAAGAATATCTTGTACACCTTAAGTTTTACATCTGATGACTCCTTGAATCTTAGCAATCAGATAGTGAAGATCTAAAGGGGTGGAGGATAAGGTTCTCTCTTAGAATATAAGGGAGAATGGATGAATATATATCAAAAGTTTGAAGCCCTAACCCCTAAAGGGGTACCCATGATCTTAAGTGACTTGAACCCACCTAAAGCTTAGCTCACTTAATCTAGCCTAAAAGGGTCATAATTGATTAACTAACTTAATAAAACTTCATTTAATCAATTAACCCCATCTAGAGATATTGTTCACTAACTCTTATGTAACATTATATATTTATCAAAACGCCCTTATGCACATTAAGTGAACCATGAACTAATTCAACCCTTATAAATCATGTCATCAAGGAATATGAGATCGAGTGAGGACCATTAGGACCCATAAGACAATACTGATTCTCTTAGAATCCAATTATAAACTTGGTTTAACATCTTACTATAAAGAATCAATTGTACTCCATTATCTTATGTAAATAACAACGAGATACAAAAGTAATAGATAATTTTTTTTTTCTTTCAAAAACTAACAACCTTTATCCTAGATTCTATCACACAACAATAAAATACATGACCATAGTTACAGCTCTTATTCTATCTATATACACCTATAGGTAGCATAAAACACTAAAAATTACATAAGGAAACCAAATTGAACATAAAGAATAAGATGTTTTCAAGCTTCACATAATACTTCAGCTATCTCTCCTATTTTGAGTTTCTTTAGCTATGTTTGAAAATCATTTTTTATTAAATAAAAAAAAAAAGGAAATCGCTCAATAGAGAAAAGTTTGTTTATAAAAATTGAAATATATAAAACAATATTTTTAATGATTTTCAAACAAGAATTCATTCTTGGTAGCTCATTAGTAAAATATATATTTATTTTCATGGATATCTATTTTCAACTTACTATACACTTTCCATAAGGCTTTCACATACCTTTCTTGGTAGCTCATTAGTTGCTTGCAATCTTGAATACCTATATTTTAGAGACTCTTGCCTAGGAACATACCTTTATGCCTCTATTATATCTAAACAATGATATTCACATGGTTGTTTTGGGTCTTTAACTCTAGGGTACTTTACCCTTTTTCTTTTAGGGATTCTTATTTCCCATTTATCATTTTAGAATATCATCCTTAATGGTGTTTTAAAAAATATGATATTGCTCTTATACTAATTGAAAAATGGGTATTGCTTAAATACCACTTGAATAATGATCGAAAGTCAAATAGGGAACACCCAAAGGGGAGAGGAAGGGGGGTGAATAGATGATTTAAAATTTTAAATAAATATTTATAAATTATAACCAACTTTTTACCCTAAGAGATATCATATATGTCTCAAATAAATAAATGGTTATACCTAGAATCTTTAGGTATATAAAAATATGATTTTTTTTTTTATAACTTTTAGGGATATCTGCAATTTGTTAAGGATAATATATAATTGTAATATCTAAAATATCTATTAAGATATGTTAGGAATAATAAAATCATCCAGAATAACCAACCTAACAAACTCAATAGCAACCCAACAAATCAACCAAAAGATATCTTGAGAGAAGTTAGGAGTAACAATAATTGGTTATAGGTATAACAACCATAACCTCCAAGAACCAACCCAACAACTTCAATAACCGACTGACCAATCAAACCAAGATATTCAATATCATCAATCAAAATATAAGCATAAATAAATAGATATGCACTTTTTAAGAAAGTTATGCAATATATTAGTATTAATCAAATTAACCTATTCTAAGCAATTCAAACATAATATCAAATAAAATCTACCAATCTAAATCCACTATTAGAAATCAAGTTATACAGATTTACTTGGTCGTTTTACCCTAAAGACTTAATCTCCAATACCTACAACTTGATACATGTTTGCGATGCAACAACTCCCTGTTGCTTCCTAATAGATCATTGAATCACTTCGAAGGGATTAAGATCTTCAAACCACGATTCAAATATTCAAATCCTTAAATGAGAGATCGAAAATGGTGTGACAATTAGGCTTTCTTCACAAGAAGTCTCTTTCTCAAGAATGAGAGCTCTCTAATCTCTAAGATCTCTACAATCTCTTAGCCAGAATCTCTAACCCTTAAAGGGTTACAAGATATATATATATATATAGGCATAAACCAAAAGAGTTCCAATATCTTAAGTTTCCAAATTAAAGTTTGAGTGAAATTCATCCAAAATCCTTTTCTAAACTTGACAGGACCGATATAACAGTTTGATCTCCCTACTTATCATAATCAACAAATGGCAAATCAAAAGACCAAGTGTATCATACTTGGGTCTTTGGATAATTTGCTATAACATCAACATGTGCTTATGCCAACAACTTATGATATGTTTGTCAGTCTCCATGAGATGTTTGGTGGCTGGGTTTGGTCAGCTGACAAGTTGCCTTTAAGACTATAATGAATGTTAAGATCTCATAAAGAACTCCTATTAGAGATCATATGATTCGTATGATCATACCTTTTAATGAGATGAAGATCCTTGGAGTTGAGATCGATGGCAAAACCTAAGTTGGCATGGTTCCAAAGACCTTATTAGATTATTTCAAGCAATTCGAGCTCAATTATTCTATGAATAAATTGGTGACAAGTTTAATTGAATTGATGAGAGAACTCCAAATTGTTAATGGAATTCTCAAGGGCTAGAGGAGCATTCATATGATAGTCTAGGGGTTTTTTTATTCTTCTAGTTAAAAGAATAAGAAGAAGAACATTTATGAGACTACTAAGTAGAAGGGAAAGTTCAACAGTAAAGGGAAAATGAAGAGTAAAGGTTAGGGCAAATGTTTTCTTTATGTAAAGAAAGGTCACTGAAAAAAAAATGTCCAATTTTCTTGAAGAAATAGTCAAGCAAATATCATTATCTTTTAGTTGAATCATGTTTAGTGGTGGATTCCATTAATTATTGGTGGATAGATTCTCGGACCACTAATCATGTCTATAATTCTTTATAAGGGTTTCAACTAAGGATAAACCTGAATAATGGGGACATGTACCTAAAATTAGCTTTTGAAGTGAGCATTGTTGTGTAGGCAATCAAAAACGTTACCCTTATTTTAGATAGTAATTGATTTCTAGAATTTGAAGACTATCTTTATGTTCTTAAGTCTAAAAAGAATTTAATTTTGGTTTCTAATTAATCTAACCAGAATTATTCATTTGGCTTTAATTATTATTATTATAATAGGTTTTCATTAAATTGAACGATTTGTTTATATGCTTAGGATAATTAATAGATAATATTTATCTTGTGACTCCATTATATGTTTTTCTAAGTAATGAGAATTATCATATCTCATTTAAGATAAAGGAACATAGCATTAATCAAACATAGTTTTGGCACTTTCGCATAGGTCATATTAATTTAAATTGGATCCAAAGATTGGTTAAGTCTAGAATATTACCCTCTTTGATTCCAGAAGATCTTCTAGTCAATAAATCCTGTATAAAAGGTAAGATAACCAACAAGGCCTTTACTACTAAAGAATATAAAGCTAAGGACTGTTTGGAATTAGTACATACTAACATGCGTGGGCCTTTTAATGTTTATGCATGGGAAAAATATGAGTATTTTATCACTTTTATGGATGATTACTCCAGGTTTGGATATGTTTACCTAATACATACTGAGAAAATAAGGTTAATCTTGATAAGAAAAACACCCCAAAGAAATGGTGAATTGTTTTTGAAAATTTTTTTCAAGTACAATAATTTTAAGCAAAATAAAGCAAAAATGTAAAGATATTGAGTTAGAGGGTGCAAACACAAATTTTATAGTGGTTCGGTACCTCTTGCCTACGTCCACTCTCTTCAAGCTCTTAATCGAGTGGGGGTTGCACCATTCTTGAAGCTTCAACCAAGCTTCCAATCCTTTACACTTAAATTCTGACTCCAATGGGCTCTTATACAATTCTTTCAAGCACTCACCAACTTGAAACATTCTATTCACATAATCTCACTAAAAAAGTAAAGAAAACTCTCAACCTAACTCAATAAATGCTCAAATACATTAGAATGCTAGGATGAAGGACAAAATGTGCACTAGAGGATATGCAAGTGAAGAATTAATGCACTAAAGAGAAAAAAAAAGAGTTTTTAAGTGAAGAACAAGTAGTTGAATAATTGAATGCAAGTTTTCTCTTACTCATAAATGAAATGGACCTCTTTATTTATAGGTTTTTAGCCTCGGGAGCCAAAAATATCAAAAAGTGGCCTTGTCTAGTTAAGATCAGGTTCAACTGATTGACTAGTTGTTAGGCATCAAATGCATTGTAGGTGACCATTAGACCTCGATAGAGAAGACCTACTCCTTGACCAGGAGAGGTCTCACCCTCGACCAAGAACGCATAGCTACTAGAAGAGAGAAAAGATTTTTACATTCCTATACTAGGAAAACTTAGTTGATCGATAGGTTAGCTGATTAGTTGAGTTGATTTACCAGTCCCCTTGACTAATTCACCAATTTTGGCCCAAAAACCTATCTTTTTCTATTATTTTTTTTTTCATTTCTAACATTTAGGCAAGGTCTTTAAATATATTAAGGTGTCATTTTTATAACATTTTGCCTAAGTTCGTATGAGAAAACTTAGGTTTTAATGAAAATCTAACTTTAATGCATAAACTAAGTTTTAAAAGATATATGAATTAGTATGAAAATCCTAAGTGCACCCATTCATTCACCTTACAAATAAATCCTAAGTTTAATATGTCTTCATATTCTCTTAAGGTTGCATCATTTGATTCCCCGATGAGTATCTTGTCCTTCCAATTTGAATTTCTTAATTAAAACCTGAAACTTATCTTGATTTTGAACCATTAGTATAATAAACATGGTTTGTTATCATCAAAATGTGATTAGGATAACCCTTGGGCTAACAATCTCCTTTTTTTATGATGAAAAACCTTGGTCATCTCAAACCAAGCATTATCAAGTATTTGAAACTTTAAAGCATTGAAATTTTCAAACATATAGCAATAAAGGATAAACAATATGAGCAAGGGTATATAACCATAATGATCACATATATAACTATATGAAAGTCAAGTGTCAAACTATCAAAGCATATCAACTCATCAAAATACAAAATATATATATATAGCCCATGCTATCCTAAAGTGATGAATGATCAATAAGTAGATATATGTCGAAAATAAGAAAATGATATGCATGTCATGCCCAAAATGAGTACGAGTCTACTATATCTATCCTTCTAAGTATAATCCTCCTAGATCCTAAAATATCTTCTCCTTTAACAACATCAAAAAAGGACAATGGGGTATCTAACTGATGATCAAAGTTGAGGAGGAGGTGAAGGAAACACAAATCATAGATAGGTCATCATTTCCTTATTTTGACTCTCAAGAAGATCCTCAATCCAACCCATCCTCTATTGTAAATACTTAAAATAAGATGTGAAACCACTCTAATATTGGTCCATCCTATCTTCCATAGAATAAAAATGAGTGTCACTAATGACGGCAAGCTCCTCCATGCGAGTACCTAGAGAACTAATTTGAACAGATAAGTCCATCCAAGGAGTGTGACTAAGAGTAGGAGGTTCCTGATTAGGCTCTGGTATCTCAATATAAGTGGGCTTAGTGTATACTGGTTTAGAGAAGGCAAGTTCAGTTTACAATGGCTAAGTAGAAAGTTCATTTGTATAAGTAGGCTTAGTCATCATCGAGTCTGAGAAGGTAGGCTTGAATTGAACACCCTCGGTCTGTGAGAGAATCTCTATCTATAAAGGAGAGATGTCAAGCTTAGGCTCACTTTATTGGGCACACTAAGGGTCTAAGCCACCCTGAAGGTCTACCTCACCCTCCATTTATCTAATCTTAGCCTCCTCTTTGACTTTAGGGTGTACTTGTCCTTGTCCTTCTATCTGTGGTTGTGTCTGTGCGGTTCCTTTTTCTATTTTTCTAACCTATGAGCTGTTTGGAGCCTTCTAAAAATTCATGCACTTCATAGACTAATCATTGTAAGTATCGTATATGCTTTAAACCATTAGTATAATAACCTTGGTTTGTTATCATCGAAACGTGATTAGGAGAACCCTTGAGCTAACTCATAAGAAGTCTTATGCCTTAGACAAATTCATTGAGTTTAAGGTGGAATTGGAAAACAAATTAGGTAAGCATATCAAGGCACTTCAATCTAATCAAGATGGTGAGTACATGTATGCTCAATTCGATTCTTTCCTTAATAAGTATAGGATTATATCCCAATTGAGTCCACTTAGAACTCCACAATAGAATGGTGTAACAGAAAGAAGAAATGGAACATTGATGAACATGGTGAGATTTATGATGAGTTTTTCATCATTCCTTGTATCCTTCCAAATCGGTACCGTTAACTCCTAAGGAAATGTGAAAAGGTCATAAACTTAGTTTGCAACACATTCACATTTAGGGATGCCTAGCGTGTGTGCTAAAGCCAAAGATAGACAAGTTAGAAGCATGGTCTAAGGTTTGTTTGTTTGTAAACTATCTAAAAAGAACAATAGGGCATTACTTTTATAGTTAAATCGACCTGAAGGTATTTATCAACACAAATTCCATATTTTTGGAAGAAAACTATATGATGAGTAATAAGACAAAACATGATATAGATTGGATAGCACTTTAAGACACTCCCACATTAGCACAAAGGATTATAGGTCTAGGGGTTCCTACACCTACCATTCTAGCTACTTTTAGTACACGAGATCTTCATTGTAATGGGACGATTGTTATACAACCAAATAGATTCATGTATATGGGAAAGCCTTTCGAGGCAATTCCAAAGGATCATGAGACCGATCTTACAAATTACGATGAAACAATGAGCAGTGATGATGTTATTTTATGGCAAGGGGTTATGGATGTAAAGTTAGAATCTATATATTTAAATGGTGTCTAGGATCTTGTAGAAGAACTTGAAAGGATAAAACCCATAAGGTGCAAGTGGGTCTATAAGAGAAAAAAAAGGTGGATGGAAAGGTTAAGATGTATAAGGCTAGGCTAGTAGTGAAAGGTTATAATTAGAAACTTGGTTTTGATTATGAGGAAACTTTCTAACTAGTAGCCATGCTCAAATCCATTAGAATACTCTTATCTATTACTACACATCTCAATTATGATATATGACAAATGGATGTCAAGATGGTGTTCTTGAATGGCAATCTTGAAGAGAGCATCTATATGATGTTGTTGGGATTGAGCCCTTAAAAGCAAGACATGATGTAACAAAGTTAGACTTAACTATCCCCTAGCTATTTCTTTGGTGTATTAACATTGATTTAAACATTCAATCCATGTCTCTTACATTGTACCATTGTACATGACTATAATGCATTAGGAGTTGCACAAAAGATACAAGTCATGGGTGTCTTGTAAGTAGATAAGTTGTCCACAATTGGTTCAGGAATTTAGGCAATCCAGTAGAGATTGTAGTGCACTACCTCCTACTTTGAGGGATGACTTGTTTTGGCCTTCAAGATAGGTTTCCCATGGTAAGTGTACTTGAGTTTGTGATGTACACTGAACAGGACTTACAATGAATCATGGCGTAAGACTATCAATTGTTATGATTCACCAAGCTACTATACTGCATGGACTCTCAACCTTGAGAGGATATTGAGTCTGTGCCAAAATCAATAGGAGGGTTTGACATATGGGTGGGACCCTAAAGTGGTCATATATCCTATGGATTAAGTCACTATTGATAAAGGTTGATGGCAACAAGTATTTTCAATATAGGCACCACAATAACTCATGGGATTGAGATAGTGTGTCCCTTTGGGTGATCCAAAGGACATGTGCTCATGAAATTTGTGGCCACAGTAATTCATTTAAAGGAATTTAACATATGCTCTTTGGAACTAGAGTATGTCATTTGATCACATAATAAGTGAGATCTGTAACTTAAGGATTTGAGAGGTAATCTTGATAAGTGATAACATTTTCTTGTTAGATTATGAGCACCGGTTCATGGGGAGTTTTCATGTAGTGGATAGTAGGCCACGAACCTGAGCACTTAACGTCTCATTGTTATTTACATAGGATCCTAGAGTTTAGTTGATTCTCTGTAGTGGGATGTTGAATTAACTCCAGAATTGAGAGAGCTAGTACTCTTATGGGTCATAGTGGTCCTCACTCTAAGTTTATATACATTGTTAACATGGATTATGAGGGTTGGATTTGTTCTAGGTTCACTTCTGTGCATAAGAGCCTTTGGTAATTATGTAAGATTGCGCGGGGTAAATGAACAAGGTCTCTAGATTGGGCTAATTGATTAATTAGTAGGCCCTATTAGGTTAATTAATCAATTACAATCCATTTTAAGCTAGATTAAGTGATCCAAGCCCATATAGGCTTAAGTCACTTAAGCCTAATTAGGATCCCTCTAAATACCCCATGGGTTTAGGGCTTCCCCAACTTTTGTCTTCCACTATCTAAAGAAAAAGAAAGTTGTAGCCTTCACCTTTGTTTCCTCCCCACTAAAAGTGTGCCAAGAACAAAGCTGAGTCATCGAGCGGAAAATCATGGGTTTATGAGATTTTCAACAACTTCAAGGTCATCTTCAACACTTGGAATTTAAGGTTTGGGAACATCCAAACCTAAAGGTTAGTAATTTAACTCTAAAAGATCAATTTTAAAAAAATTGGGTATTATTTCCGTTGCTTAGATCTAAGATGCCAACAAATACAGCCAAACAAATTCATAACAAAGGACTAAGAGAACCCTATATGCAAGTTGCATAAATCCACTTATGGATTATTGCAAGCATCTCACTTATGGAATAGACATTTTGATCAGGCTATCATGATTCTTGATTTTGATCAAAACAAGGATGAGATTTGTGTGTACAAGAAGATGTGAAAAAGCATGATAGTGTCTTTGGTCTTGTACATTGATAGCATTCTACTCATTAGAAATGATGTTGGGTTATTGTCATTAGTCAAGATCTAGTTATCTATTCAACTCTAGATGAAAGATGTAGGTGAGGTGCAATATATTCTTAGGATTAAGGTCCTTTAGGATCACAAGAATAAGAAGATTGTATTATCTTAGGTCACCTACATTTACAAATTTTTAGTCAAATAAGTAATGCAAGACTTCAAGAAGGGTTTGCTACCCTTCAGGCATACACTTTTTCTCAAGATCAATGTCTAAGACAATTAAGGAGATCACATGAAGGCAGTACCTTATGCCTCAATAGTAGGTAACCTTATGTATATGATGTTATGTACTAGACTAAATATTTGCTTTACTATAGGGATGGTGAGTAGATGTCAGTTCATCGGGTATCTTCGAAGAACAATGGATTATATTCTAGTATATCGTTATGTTTTGTTATATCTCAGGTACACGAATTTAGACTTTCAATCTGATATAGACTCTTGCAAATCTATCTTCAGGTTTGAGTACACTCTAAGTGGTGGGGCTATTAGTTGGAGAAGTGTGAAGTAATTCTTCATTGTTGACTTCATATGGAAGTAGAGTATGTTATTGCTTTTAAAAGCAACAAAAGAAGTCGTTTGACTTCAGAAGTTCCTAATAAGATTTTATAATAATGGGTGGTGCCACAATCTAAAGAACCAAGAAAACACTATAAGGATAAGTGTTAAGAACCTTGGATTACTCCGTTCCCATGCCTTGAATGTCATAGGGTGCGTGTAGCTATTCTAATGGGCCCTCTAGATCTAACACTGCAAAAAATAATGACTTTAAAAACTATTATAAAATAAAGATGCTCATACCTAAAATTGGATGTTCCCAGATCAATTCCTTATGGTGAAGAACATGCCTAAAAAAATTGGAGAATCTCGCATGCAATTTCCACACACATGGCCTGTGCACATCACGTGTAATTCCTGTGCACGCAGCCTGTGCACATCCTATGCAATTCTCATGTATGCACAACCTATGTGATTCTAATGTGTTTCTCATACACCCAAGATCTTCTGCCCTATAACTCTTTTTTGTGTCTAGGCACTAAGATGGTGGAGATCTCAAAGGTGGAGGCTAGGGTTTTCTCTCTAAACTGAAAATGGAGAATGACAAGACCTAGAAACCATAACCCCTAAACGGGTATTTATAGGTTTTCGATTGGGCTTAAGTGACTAAGCCCACTATGGGCTTAGGTCACTTAATCTAACCCAAAAAGGTTGTTAATTGATTAATTAACCATACAATGCCCTAATTAATCAATTAACCTAGTCTAGACATACCACTCACTTATCCTTGTGCAACCTTGCATAATTACCAAAACACCCTTATGCACAAAAGTGAACTAAAAAAATCATCCAACCCTCATAAACCATGTCATCAAGGAATATGAGCTCAGAATAGGGACCACTAAGACCTAGAAGAGTACTAACTATCTCATAATCAAATTCTGAAATTGACTCAACACCCCACTATAGAGAGTTAACTGCACTCTAGTACCCTATGTATAATACAACGAGACACTAAGTGCTCGAGTTCGTGATCTACTATCCACTACATGTAGGCTCCTCATGAATCGGTGTCTGTAATCTAACAAGGTAGTGTTATCACCTATCAAGATTACCTCTCAAATCCTTGAGTTACAAATCCCACTTATTATGTTATCAATTAACATGCTCTAGCTCCAAAGGGCATATATCAAATTCCACTAAAGGAAGTACTGTGGCCACATATTTCATGATCACATGTCCTTTAGATCACCCAAGGGAACACACTATCTTAATCAATTGAGATATCATGGTGCCTATATTGAGACTTATTACCATTCGCCTCCATTAATAGGGATATATGACCACTTTAGGGTCTCACCTATAAGTCAAAATCTCTTGTTGATTTTGGCACATGCTCAATATCCTCTCAAAGTTGAAAGTCTATGCATTATAGTAGCTTAGTGAATCATGATAATTGATAGCCTTATGTCATGATTCACTATAGGTCTAGTCAAGTATGCATCACATATAATAGTGCACTTACCATGGGAAACTCATCCTGATGGCTAAAATAAGTCATCCCTCCAATTAGAAGGTGGTGCACTATAGTTTATACTAGATTGCCCAAATTCATGAACCAATTGTGGACAACTTATCTACTTACAAGGAACCCATGACTTGTATCTTCTGTGCGACTCTTAATGTACCCAAGTCATGTACAATGTAAGAGACATGGACTGAATGCTCAAATCAGTGTTAATACACCAAAAAGATAGTTAAGTCTAACTTTGTTACATCATGTCTTGTTTTTAAAGGCTCAATCCCAACAATAAGAACCAAGAAACCACTAGAAAGGCAAACACATTGAAATGAAGCATTACTTGACACGTTAGACATGGAGAACCTAACGAATCCCTTCATGAAAACTTAATCTGTTAAAGTCTTTGACAATCATTAGGATAGATTAAGATAACCCCATTTACATTAATTATTTATCAATAGTGACCCAATCCATAAGGATATACTTGGGTGCATTAAGAATTGCATAAAGGATATAAGTCATGGGTCCCTTATAAAGTGATAAATTGTTTGCAATCAATTCATAGATTTGGGCAATCTAATAGAGACTATAGCACATAAAATTTTAATTAGAGGGATCACTTCTCTTAGCCATCGAGATGGATTTCCCATGCTAAGTACACTAGTATGTATATTTTACACATTAGGCAAGACCTACAGTAAATCATGATATAAAATTATCAATTATTATGATTAACCAAACTAGTATACTACATAGACTCTTAATCTTAAGAGGATGTTGAGTCTATATCAAAATCAATAGGAGACTTTGACTTTTAGCTCAAACCCTAAAGTGGTCATATATCCCTATGGATTGGGTCACTATTGATAGAGATTGGTGGCAATAGATATTCTCAATAAAGACACCATGATATCTCATTGTATTAAGACAGTGTGTCCCCTTAGGTGATCCAAAGAACATATAATTAAGAAGATTATGGTCATGTCATTTTACTTAGTAGAATTTGACATATGCTCCTTGGAGGTACAGTATGTCAATTGATCACATAAGAAGTAGGATCTCAAGGATTAGAGAGTTAACTTGATATGTGATAGTATTACCTTGTTAGATTATGGATACTAATTCATAAAGAATCTGCATGTAATAGATAGTATCATTATAATTTTATAAGATACTAGAGTGTAGTTGATTCTCTTTAGTAGAATCTTGAATCAACTTTAGAATTGGATTTTGAAGGAGCTAGTATTTTCCTATAAGTCCTCCTAACGGTCCACACTTGAGTTCTTAGTTCATCATAGTGCACGCTTGAAGGGTATTTTGGTTATATAATTCATAAGTGTGCATAAGGGCGTTTTGGTAAAAATGCAAGGTTGCATTAAATCTTATGAATTGATTTTTTGAAATGGACTAATTAATTAATTAAAGCTCAATAGGGTTAATTAATTAATTAATTAATTAGGACTCAAGTGATGTTAGATTAGGTGACTAATGCCTAATTTGGGCTTAAGTCACTCTAGCCCTCAGGGAACTGTATAAATATCCTTGTTAGGGGTTAGGATTTTAGTTCTTCTTATCATCTTCTAGAGAGAGTCTCTAGAGAAAGAAACCCTAGCCATCCTCTAGAGAGAAAAGTCCACATTTTTCTCATGCCTAGACCATTAAAGATAAACTATTTCATTTTCAAAACTATTAATTTTGTGGCAAAATATCTTTAAGGACTAAAAACTTCATCTCAAAAGACGTCCCTATAGATATGTCATCCTATATAATAGGAAACAAAATATTCAAATTTGTTAGGAAAATTATATTATGAAAAAAAACAAAATTGTGGCCAAATATATTCTTTAACGAAAATTTTTGTGGCCTAAAGTCATAAATTTTGTTGTGAAATAAATTAGCAAACATGGTGTTTAACTATTTGGAGATGTAATAATTCATTAGAAGACAATCATTTTGTCCTTAAAGGTTTATTTACACATTAGGAGGCAAAAGTTTTTTTTGTCTCGAAATGTTGACACATAATTTGGGCAACAAAATGATTTCATCTCAAAAGGTCTTCTTTTCTTCTTTTTTTTTTTTACATAGGAAAACAAAATATTTTTGTCCCAAAATATTGACACAAATGATTTCGTCTCAAAAGTTTTTTTTTTTTTTATTTACATAAGGAGATAAAATATTTGTTCCAAAATATTGACACATAATTTAGGAAACAAAATAATTATGTATCTAAATGTTTTTACTTTAATTAGGAGACAAAATAATTAATCGCTAAAGGTTGATAAAGTTTGGGTAACAAAAATAATTGTGTCATGTACGCATTTATAGATGAAATATTCTTGTTCTTGGATATATATATATATTAATAATCTTGTTCATACATGCCTATATAAATTTGTATAAACTTGTAAGATATTCAACAATTTTTTTAAATATGATGACATTGTATAAATCAAACAATCAAATAACATAAAAATATAAGACTTCTTATATCAATATAAAGCAACACAATAATTAAAAGTAGTGTTATTTGAACTCTATCTAAAAATTATTTAAAATAAAAATATCCAATAAAAAGTATTAATTTGTATCATAAGTACTAAATCACATCTCAGATGAACCCGATGGTTAAAGAAGTAGTGGTTGGTACGAAGAGTCATTCTACTTTTTCATGAAACTTTGTGTCATTGTCTTTTAACTCTTGCAACTCAATGGTAGTTGTAGTTTTAAACTCTTGTAACTTCATTAGCCATTCGGATAGTCTAGTTGCCTCTTCATTGAACGATTTAGTGGCAATTGAATACTTAGGCATTGGCTCATAACCATACCCTCGTACATATATAGCTTGATCATTTCCTTAATATTATGTTTTATCTTCAAATCGACAAGAGAAGTAGTAGCCTCTTGAGTACCCTCTTCTTGAACCATAAGCCTCTTTCCTTGTAGAACATGATATAATTTCTTAGAATTGAGGATGGATTAGTACAAAAATTGTCCATTGCTAGTATAACAAAGACTTTCCATGTATGAGAAGTTTTTTGTTTTTTTGTTTATATATATATATAATATTAAAAAAGCTTCATTGGAAATTAATATTATATTTGTATATGTAAGTGTAGACCCCTCGTTTTGGGAAAAAAAAGGTACCCCATGGAAGAAAGGTAAAACGACTCCACCACCACACATTTTCTTATTTAATACCCTATGCAAGTCGCTCCTAGGACTTCAATGAGATATCATCTTCAATTCCTTCCAGCTATATACAGTGTACACACATTCTAGACCTCCCTCGCCAAGCTCCCAAATGCAGTGCTAGAACCCAGCCCACACCAGCAAACGGCTCCATCTCAACATCCAACATGTACACACCCACGACCCTCAACTCCATCATCTCCATCACCTCTATAGCAACCTCCACACCCATCCTGATCATCACCATCTTGTTGCTACCCACATCCTGGTCACTTCCACGACCTTCCATACCCATTCCATATGGAACCAGCCTTTACGCCACGATAAACACCAATTCTCACTACAACTTCACATCTCCATACAATCATACGTTCTTTCACCTCTAACACACAACACCACAACATCATCACCTCTCAAAGCCCGTAATCACTATTCTGGAACAACACCCATAGATCTTACCACCGCAATCATCTCTTTTCAAAGCCCTAGCATCACCGCGCCTCAGCCCACACAACACCACACACCTCTATCTACATGGAACCACACATCTCTATCTGCATGGAAGACATCGCCCGCACCACTACACCACCACCGACAAACACCAAGGGATTTTGTTTTAGGCTTTTGAATCACCATTTTGTCGACCGAAACACCCACCAAGACCTTCAGCCACAACTCCATCTTGACTTATTGACCATCCAATACTCACAACCTCATCACTTCACCCATACACGACCTATCACCGATACCCATGGCCTTTTAAAACAGCATGGAGACTACAGTTGGGGTTCCAGCCAAATCCATCATTTTCTTTTCCAGTCTCTTACTTTGTTTTGGAAGTTTCCTGTCCACCACCACAACTTCTTCTCTTTTGGGTATTCATTTAAAAGCAAGACGTATCACCAGTGGAGTCGCCATTTTGTAAACCTCGCATTTTGCACAATGCATTCCTACTCAATGGCGTGACTCGCTTTTTATTTATTTGTAAAAATTTTGATGTTTTGAAAAAAACTTGGAGTCACCACTTATTTTTATTTTATTTTTAAAAGGAAAAAAATAAAATAAGAAATAAAAACCTTAAGTGTGACTCTTGAAGGAAAAACAGGTTTGTAAAAAACCAAAGTCGGGTCCGAGGGTCAGGTTACCTATTAGGAAGGTACAGTGATGAGCCGTAGCATCCCTCTAAGCCCATATACGTACGACCTCTACTAAACGAATTAAGGGAATTATGAAAATTAATTAATTAATTATGGATACCAAGAAAAATAATCATGAAAATGAATATGTACAAATCATGGTGAAAATCAATATACACAAAAATAATGATAAAATGTAATTACAAGAATACACAAAATAAATAATAAGAGAATGATGCAAAATGATTTATTGGACTAAATAAAAAAATATTTAAAAAAAATTAGTTTTCAAGAAATTTCAAAGGATTTTATTAAAAACAATTTTGAATGAGTGATTTCAATTTATTTATTTACAAAATATTTTCTTCAAGTGATTTGATTTAATTTCATTTGTATTTAATTTTCAAAAAAAAAGTTATTTACACTTATTGTATCAAAAGAATTTATTACAAAATTTTAATTTGGCAATAAAAATTATTTTTACTTGCTTTTATTAAAAAAAAAATGAATGAATTTTTACAATTTTTTTTACAAAAGTATTTCAATTTGTTTTCATTTAAGAAAAGCGACTTATACAAATTATTAAAAAAATAACTTTATTTGCAAAAGAATTTTTAATTAAAAATTAATTTTTAGGACAAATTTATTTACAAAACAATTTTTGGACAATTTTTATTAAACAAAGAAATTTTTGGACAATTATTATTAAAAACATTTTTTCAAATTCTATTAAACACAATTTTTTTTAAATTTTTCTAAAAGCATTTTTTTAATTTTTATTAATTAAAAATTTTCTTTTATTAAGAATAATATTTTTAAATTATTATTTTATTAAAACATGTTTACTGAATTATTCCTCTTATTTAAACAAAATTTCTGATTTGTTTAATATTCGATTATGTACATACTCAATAAATATATACAAACAAATATTTACAGAAATTAATAAAAAGAAAATCAAATAGTAGTGGGAAATAAAACGTGTACACCAATAAGCTTACAACAAGCTCAATGTCTTCCTCAACTTTTTTATTCTCACTTTCTTCTATGAAATTTCTTGCTTCACATGTCAAAAATTCATACTCAACCAACAAGATTGTAAAAATGATCCATGCAAAAACAAAAATAGCTCAAATTTAATATTAATTCACCAAAGTTTAAAATATGACAAATCAAAATAAATTTAACTGGGCCTAAATTTAATATCTTATACTTCAAGCCTAATTTAATACACAAACATAAATCCACAACTAAAGTCAAACCAAATTTAATATGTAGAGCCCACACGTAATAATAAAAAAAACAATAAATTTAATTAAGTCCAACTAGATATCCAATATGCATACCTAAATATCAAAGCCCAAACGTATGGCCTATAAACAAACATAAATGCATAAACCCATACCCAAATCTCAAAGCCCAAACATTAGGCCCACAAACAAACACACAAGCCCAATTTCAACAACAATCATTATTAAAATCAAAGGATAAAAAACTTACACAATTTCAAATTTTGGAAGGATGAGAAAGTGTGAGAAAGTGAGAGAAAGTTGATGAAATGGAAGAATGAGAGAGTGGATGAGGGAGTTGTCGGACATAGTGATGCAAACAGACTCAACATAGAAAGGGATATGCCCCAGTATGACAACTCAAAAGAATCAACAACTAGATCAAAATGCAAAGAAGTCTACTAAAGATCTTATGATCTCAAAGAAGGGGATATGCCCTAATATGCAAATCACGAGGGTCGACAACTAAGCCGAAAGGTAATGAAACCTATCGAAGGTCTAATGAACTCAAACAAGAGGGGTATGCCCCAATATGCAAATCACGAGGGTCGACAACTAAGTCAAAAAGTGAGTGAAGTCTATTGAAGGTCCTATAATCTCAAATAAAGGGGTATGCCCTAGTATGTGTTGGCAAAAAGACTGAGATGTGGAATATCACAAGAACTATTGTACTCTATGAAATGTTCGTCAATCATGTAATGAAGATGTACAACCTCAAATGGGAATGCCAAACATGAGCATGTATCAAGATACCATGCTGATAAACAAAACGGACTGGTGGACAAAAATAATGATGACTAATACACAGAATGCAAAATGTAAGCAAGTTAAAACTCAACATGTCAACTGTCAAAATGAAAGCATCGTCACTAAAAAAAAAAAAAAAATCAATAATCTGTCAAGCTCTACTATCATGGAAAATATTGAACCCAAAGTCTAAAATATGTATGAAAGCTCGACTAGAGGACTCAGGACTAATCTACATCCTCCCCTAATCAAGACAGTAAGGTGTGAGGTCATGTTTCATGGTGAAATGTGTAGACCAAACGAAGGTGATGGTTAAGCTATGGTAAGAAAGATATAGGTGTGAAGGTATCAAGGATGAAATATCTGGCTATGAAATGAAAGGTAGATGGGTATCAAGTGTCAACCAAGTATGCTGAGAAGAATGAACCTAAAGTGTCACCGACTCCATGATCCATCGAAAGTTGCAAGCATAAATAGGAAGTGGAGTCTCAATGTCAAAACTAGCAACGCAGCTATGCCCCAATATGAATGCATCCTCTCAAAATGGGTAAGCCCTCAATGCAAGATAACCACTAAAAAGTATGTGTCTAGCATAAATTGTCATTTCACAAAACCTATCACTAATGAGTAGGCTATGTCCTAATATAAGCATTTCCAAATCAAACATCAATGAGAGGAGTACAACCAATCATACATAATCTGATCAAAATGAATCTCTGCTCCTCAAAGTCATCGTGGTAACTGAAGAGAGTATATGACCTCCTCTGAAGAAAGAGCATGTCCCAATGTGAAAAAGATCAAGCAAAGTGGTATGTCTGAACAAAAAAAAAGGATCTCTAATGTGATCATGTAAGTCGGTGTCTCTAAGATCAATCATTAATGAAAGGGCTATGCCCCAATGTGAAGCGATCTTTAAAATGCTCAAGAACCAATATAACTCTCACAAGTGTGTGCCATGATCCAATCACTCAAAAATCCGTCAATACCAATAAGAGGGCTATGCTCCCATATAAACACATCCAATCAAATCACCCAGTCATATCTCATACTCTAATGTAAAGAAAAAACCGATCACCTCCTAAGAACGACTATCCTACAAAAACCATCGTCAACTGAGATGGGTATGCCCCTATGTAATAGTCATCTAAAAAATCAACTCTCGACTAAGAAAGGTGTGCACCCCAATGCAATGTATTAAGCATAATGACTGCATACCCGATAAAACTCTCTGAGGTGGTTGTGGCCCAGTGTAGGGTCATACCACAACTCTTGGTCTATCACAATCAAAATGCTCTCTGACCAATCTCAAATATCACCCATGTGAAAGCTATCAAACATAATACGTGATGTCATGGCCTCAAGGTGGTCTTAAGACTCAGGACGTAACGTAGGCTAGGGTAATAAGATAAAGAAATGAAAGGAAACTAGGCTTAAATACCCAATGATCAAAAGCTCATACCCTCATGTATAAAATGTGATACATGCAAAGAGTCTCATAAACCATGGATCTAAGGACGTCAAGAAAAGAAGAATATTGAACTACTGATGGAATGTAAAAGAATGATGTGTGGAAAATATCAAACACATAATGCAAATCGATATGAATAAAGAACAATGTAAGCAAGGCTAATGAAATACTATGAGAAGAACAAATAGATCAAAGGAAAATGAATAAGCACTAATCCACTCAAATCAAGTAATGGAGAATAGTCAAATCACCCATGTATGTAATGATGGAAAAGACAATGATCCGGAGTCCCTAGGAAAAGGTCACTTGTCTCTCACACGTAAAATACATAACGAGATAGACACAAGAAGATGAGAGTCTCTTGAAAGTTCACATACGAACTTTCATAAGCAACTAACTAAATAAAGCAATCTCAATGACCAATACATACACTCAATGAAGAAAAACATTGTATACACACATAAACTCATACACTTATTTATTATTATTATTATTATTATTATTATTATTATTATTTTACTTGCGCATATTTTAAATATCGATAAATGAACTCCTTTGAGAATACATAATGAAATGGATATACTCTCAAACAATGATGTATGCAAACTTTTCCTGTCAAAATGACATTCTCAACTAAGGATCTCTGAATCAATGTCCATGAGATAGGAGTGGAAGGGGACATGACTGTCCTTTATGCACTGAAATGTGAAAGATCATTACTCATGGCATGAAAAAATGTGATGACAAAGACAAATGATGGAACAAATGATATAATTAATGAGGTATGATGAAAAATGATGGTAGGAAAAAAAATGAAGAAGATGAGTCAATAAGTCTATGGCTCATGAGACTCCTGAATAAAGCATATATACACTAGAAGACCCCTATCCTAGTGTAAAAGGTGAGCAAGGCTATAAGAAAGAAAAGGTTATGATGGTCATGCGAGGCTCAAAAGGCTAGCAATGGTCCAAATGTCAATAAAGATAATAGGGTATGAGCTAACTGAAATGAAGGCCACCCATCCTATGACCACAGTCTCAAACATCGTGCTCTCAAGCCCTCAAATAATCGATATTGAAGATCGATGTCAATCTGATATAACCACATCAACCCTTTGGAATCGTGTGTCAAACCATACTCCAAACGTTTCATAATAATCTCAAAGATAATCCTCTCAAAGAAAAGTAAATGATGATCTCTTCAAGCACAACTGTTCATCACAAGCCAACTTTCATCATATAAGATGAATCTCTATACTCTTGATAGAATAAACAACAGCCCTATTAGGCAATTGACCAATTCTCACATCGTAAGCCACCCAAAGATCATAAGCCATCTTTCGCCATGCAAGATCAACCCTGGGCTTAAACTCCTCACACTCTACCTGGTCGAATAAAAAATGAGATATGCAAAACTCACAATAGGTAAATATCGGCCGAAGCAAAGTCCAGGTGTGGGAGTAAGGTATTGCTCTGATCATAAGAAGATAGGTCACAGTCTCAAACTCCCTAGGTCAAATTTTAAATCCTAGGATAATAAGTTCAATATCTTCCATGATAGGTTAGGCCTCAAGACCACAATATGCAAGTGAATATATGTCTCAAGTCAAAAGTACAACACATCATATGATATATAGTCCTATGATGGCAATCTAAAACTAGATAAATGACAAAAACTCTAAGGTCATAAAGGTGTCCATTGTGAGATGGATACAAATGTGACTAGAATTTTTATCAATAATCTAGAAAATGAATGAGGTGTGAAAAACAACATTATCATGAGATTGATATTCCATCTACGACAAAATATCTTTGATTCACTTTCAACCCAAACTCAATAAAGAAAAATGATAAGGTGATAAAGGCAAACCTCTCAAAAATTGTGTGAATGTGAAAACATGTCTTTCACCTTTTTGTAATGAAAATATTGGGTTGAAAATAGAAATAGGCAAATCGACCAAAGAATGAAGTACTAAGCCCATGTCACGTGAAGAATGTAAAAATGTAGCATAATCAATTAGCATATCCCAAAACGTCAAGCAAAAAGTGACAATAAACCAAAAAAATGTGTCAACTCAAGAAAATAAGACTATCTAAAGTCCTAGGGAGAAAGTGTGCTAGACTCAACGAGAGACAAAAAGAAACCAAACCATACAGCAAGTGGTGGTCCAACTGATACTCAAACTCGCACCAATATCTAAGCACTCTTGATTGGAGACTAAAAAATGGAGTACTGGATCCATGCTATGACTAAAACGGCCCTAAAGGCTCTTAGATGCACCCACATGTAGGAAATGAAATCCTAATCAAAAGATTTAAGGCTCAACCTACAAGGTCAAGGCAACTCTAAAAAGAAAAAAACAGATTTTAAAGGAGCCCTAACATAAGCGATTGTACCATCCGGTGGTACGCAACCCTTTGCACGCCTCCGAAGAGACAGGGTGTTTCCATGCAAGGTGGTCATCACCTCCACACATGTACTACCTCGATATCCCAAGGGGTTTCCTATGTTGAAAACTCTCACAACTCTTAGCACTCAGTAGTCAACTAAAGTGCATAGTGAGTGGTGTGGGTGCATCTGAAAATCTTATCAAACTAAGCGGAAAGAAAACACATTGGTCACACAAATATCCTGAAACCTAGGTTTGGGCAATACATGTCTTCAAAAATCGAACTCTAATTGGCATCAGTATGTCTACCTCCTCCAGAATGCTCCCAACCATCGATATAGCATATCATTAAACCCTATTCCGAATCACTAGCTCGATCAAAGAGCAAACAAAGTAACAAGTTTCATATCAAATACGAGATCAAAGGAAACAAGGTCGACCGAGACTAAGAAGTTGGAGGTAAGGGGATAGATGTGTGTCTCACACAGATAAGCAATACATGCATCACATAGAAGAATAACAGTCATGCACCAAGCAGTCATGGAAATAACTTGGTATATCACTCATATCTACACACAAGCTAAGCAAGAATATGATAAGCAAGATTGGTATATAACATAATAAGTTGAGATAAGCAAGATAATATACAATAAAGAGAATCAATCACACCAATATGAACGAGATATACAAAAATGAGAATATACATGTCAAGGAAAGTAAAATAATCATACAACAAGAAGAGTCACTATGCAAAAGTAGGTAAGAGAGTCAATTGATATAATCAACATGTGAACATCTCCAATGAACAATAATAACCAAACATGCATCACAAATAAACATATCAAAGCTCTCAACATGTAATCAACACCCAATCATACAAAGACACATAGAAAAGGGCATCCACTGATCAACCAATCAAACACCATATTTTCCTTAACTCGAGTTCAAGTTTGACCCTCTAAATATCCCCAATGGAGTCACCATTTGTGGACCCGCGTTTTTCACGTGCATCCCCACTCGATGCCGAGACTCGCTTTTCATTTATTTGTGAAAATTTGTTTTTTAGAAAAAGATTCGGAATCACCACTTATTTTAATTTTTTTAAAAAAAACAAAAACAAAATAAGAAAGAAAACTTTGTGTGACTCCTCATTTGGAAAAGACATGTCTACAAAAATAGATTTGGGTTCAGGGGTCAAGTTACCTATTAGGAAGGTACGGTGGTGAGCCATAACACCCTTTTAAGCCCATGTACATATGGTCTCTACTAAACAAATTAAGGAAATTGTAGTAATTAATTAATTAATCATGGATACCAAAAAAAAACAATCATGCAAATGAATATGTACAAGTCATGGTGAAAATCAATATACACAAAAAATAATGATGAAATCTAATTACAAGAATTACACTAAATAAATAACAAGAGAATTATGCAAAATGATTTATTGAACTAAATAAAAAAAAAAGATTTAAAAAATATATATTTTTCAAGAAACTTCAAAAGATTTTATTAAAAATGATTTTAAATTAATGATTTCAATTTAATGATTTCAATTTATTTATTTACAAAAAAGAGTCAATTTATTTTCTCAATTTCATTTGCATTCAATTTTTAGAAAAGTTATTTACAATTATTGTATCAAAAGAATTTATTACAAAATTTCAATTTGGCACAAAAATTATTTTTACTTGCTTTTACTAGAAAAGAATGATTTTTTTTACAATTTCATTTGCAAAAGTATTTCAATTTGTTTTCATTTAAGAAAAGTGACTTATACAAATTATTAAAAAATATATAATAATAATAATAATAATAATAATAATAACTTTATTTGTAAAAGAATTTTTAATTAAAAATTAATTTTTGGGACAACTTTATTTACAAAACAATTTTTGGACAATTATTATTAAAAACAATATATCAAATTCCATTAAAAACAATTTTTTTTTTGGATTTTTCTAAAAGAATTTTTCTGAATTTTTATCAATAAAAAAATTTCTTTTATTAAGAAGAATATTTTAAAATTATTATTTTATTAAAATATATTTGCTGAATTATTCCTCTTAGTTACTGAATTATTCCTCTTATTATTTTTATTGAGTGTATACAAAATTGAATATCGAACAAATCAAAATTTTTGTTTAAATAATAATTTTAAAATATTCTTCTTAATAAAAGAAAGTTTTTTTATTAATAAAAATTCAGAAAAATGCTTTTAGAAAAATCCAAAATAATTGTTTTTAATAATAATTGTCCACAAATTGTTTTGTAAATAAAGTTGTCTCAAAAATTAATTTTTAATTTAAAATTCTTTTGCAAATAAAGTTATTATTATTATTATTATTAATTTGTAGAAGTCACTTTTCCTAAATGAAAACAAATTGAAATACATTTACAAATAAAATTGTAAAAAATCATTCTTTTCTAGTAAAAGCAAGTAAAAATAATTTTTGTGTCTAAATTGAAATTTTATAATAAATTCTTTTGATATAATAAGTGTAAATAACTTTTTTGAAAATTGAATACAAATGAAATTGAGAAAATAAATTGACTCTTTTTTGTAAATAAATAAATTGAAATCATTAATTCAAAATCATTTGAAGTTTCTTGAAAACTAATTTTTTTAATATTTTTTTATTTAGTTCAATAAATCATTTTGCATAATTCTCTTGTTATTTATTTTGTGTAATTCTTGCAATTAGATTTCATTATTATTTTTGTGTATATTGATTTTCACCATGACTTGTACATATTCATTTACATGATTATTTTTCTTGGTATTCTTGATTAATTAATTAATTAACACAATTTTCTTAATTTGTTTAGTAGAGACTTAATGTATACGGGCTTAGAGGAGTGCTACGGCTCACCACTGTACCTTTCCAATAAATAACTTGACCACCGGACCCAAATTCTATTTTTGTAGACATGTCTTTTCCAAATAAGAAGTCACACAGGGTTTTCTTTCATATTTTGTTTTTCCTTAAAAAAAATTAAAATAAGTGGCGACTCCAAGTCTTTTTCTAAAAATCAATTTTTCACAAATAAATGAAAAGTGAGTCTTGCCGTTGAGTGGGATGCACGTGAAAAATGCAGGTGAGTGAAAAAAAAGTGTGAATAGTGAGTGGAATAAAGTGAAGTGAACTCTATCTAAGAGTAAGTTACCATATGGGAGAAAAAGAAAATTAGACAACTCATTTTTATCTATTTATTTTCTATATATATCATTTCAAAGTATAAAAATTGGAAGTATAAGATTACTATCACATTTTTATGTATAAGATTACTGTATAGGAAAAAAAATTAAACAATTCATTTGAAAAGCATGAAAATTAGTATATGTTTTCCAAATATAAGAGTACCATATTTCGGTTATATATAATTTTGAAAATTTTGGTTTCTTTGCATATGAAATTTGTCTAAAGTTGGATATAGCTCTTATAATCTTAATTTAAGTATTTTTTTTTATTACTATTTGTAGTGAAAAAAAAAACCTTCACAACCTATTTAAAATTTTTTATTTACTTATAAATTATATATAAAAATTTTATCTGATTTTGTTTTAAAAGGTATCTTTTTTATTTATAAGAAGATAATTTTTAGAATAAAAATATTTATTTTATAAAAAGGATACACATGGAATAAAAAGATAAAATTTTAAAATTCACTTACCATATTTTGTTTTAAGTAATTAATAAGTATCTTTTAAATTCAACAATTTTTGGGTGCAATTTAATGTTAAAAATATGTGTAACTAAATGTACTTAAAAATGAAACCTACAATTTTTAAAGGAAAAAAGTTTATCAATAAAAAAGGGAAAAAAAATCATATATGAAAATACAAATAGAAATATAATATAACAAAAATTATTTTATATTAATATTATCATCTATAGTGGAAAAAAAAAAACAGCTTAACTACCTATTTAAATTTTTTATTTACTTATTGATTATTGCTAAAAAATTTATCCAATTTTTTTCTTAAAAGATATATTTTTATTTAAAAGAAGATCATTTTTAAAATGAAATTATTTAAGAATAAAAATATTTATTTTATAAAAAGAATAAACAATAAGTCAAAGAGATAAAATTTTAAAATTCACTTACCATATTTTGCTTTAAGTAATTAATAAATTATCTTTTAAATTTAGTGATTTTGGAGTGTTATTTAATATTAAAAATATATTTTATTAAGTACACTTAAAAATGAAGTATTCATTTTTTTGCTTAATTAAAATCAAAAGAAAACAAATTATCAATGAAAAAGGAAAAAAAGATTACATATGAAAATATAAACAAAAATATAATATAATATAAATTATCTTAATTAAAATTTATATATTATTCTATAAATAACATAAAAAAATTGTTAATATTTTTTTATACTCCAAGAAGGCAAAGTGTTCATATTTTATTTTTTTAAAGATTAAGTTTAAGGATATGAAAATGAGTTTGCCAATAAAATAATTCCATCTCCTATTATTTTAGTTTTTCATTCTTAAAACTCTTTTAAAACCAAATAGTTTTACCTTTTACAATCGTTATTCCGTCTCCAAAGATTTTTCATAACAAAATAATTTTTTTACCCATTCTTTAATTATCCACAACAAATATAAAATTTGTCTCCTTGAAGATCATAGGCCATAAAATATTTCGTTGCAATTTTATTTTTTTTGTTAGGCCAAAATTTACCGTCATAACATGTGTACTCATAGTATGGTGGGCACAATTTTGTAAAAAATTTTGTAACAAACTTATCATTCGTCTCCCAAAGAACTCTTTGGAGCTGAAATTTTATTTGTGGCAAGAAAAAATTGTGTTTAAACATATGATTCCTTATAGTGGTTGTAGATTATTCAAACCCATGATTCTCAATTCTCTTTTCTAATGTGATACACAATGGAATGGGTACCTTGTCATTGGTGCAATTTACACAAATGCAAATTTTTACTCAATCTTATATTTTAATTGTATAAAAGTTGTTGGTATATTAACATGGCAAAAGCATAAAAGAATGAAAATTTGTTCGATCTACTTTTAGAATATTATAAATGATCCTCAATAGTTTTTATGAGTCGATAGTCATTTAACCTTAATATCTTTATCTTAATGCCCTTTGAAGTGGTACATGTTTCCAACCTACTCACAATCCTCTTCATACAAAAGCATTATTCTCACTTCCATAATTAATTACTACAATATTAAAGCAAATTGAGAATTTTTATTTAACTTAATTGACATTAAGTCTCATTTAAAAGAATTTTAACATTAGTTAAATTCTTGGTCAACATGTTCAATTGTGCTTAACTCTTGTTAAATTTCACTCACAAAGAAATACCACCTATTTCATGTAATTTAAAATTGTTAAATATGAACTTTGACTTAACCTCAAATTTACTTCATGCAACTTTTTTTTTTTTTTTTTTTTATGACAAATAACTTTACCTAGGTTTAATCAAAATTCCATCTTTTTTCACATAATAAAGAAGTGTCAAGAATAAAAGTATGGTTGTTTCTAATAGAGGAGTCATATTGTTTACCTTTATTTGACCTTGTTATATGTGTTTTTTTTAACTCCCTTTATGGAGAGTTTTAAACTTTTATAAGGTGTGATTCTGATGAATACAAAACTGTGGTCACCAGAGAGATCAATTGAGTCTTGGTGAGAGAGATCAATGAAGCTATGGTGGTGAGAAAAAGACCGAGTCAAAAATGAAGATGGAGCTTCATGACATAGATGGTGGTGAAAGACTATAGGACTTCATGGGAAAATAGAGAAAAAAATGAACTTTAAGGGAGAGAGTTTTAAAGGAAAATAAAAGGGAAACTTGTGTTTCCAGCTTATGATTAGGAAAATATATGGTTTTAGAATCCTACATAAGTGAAATATGAGATTTTCCTGTTAATGGGGAAAATATTATATTTCTTATGTACTATATAATGTTTACATATGCATTTCCAAAATTGCCCTTTAATGTCTTCTTGTTAGTAGCCATCGATGTCCATGTCAGTAAGAAGGTGTGCAATTTAATAAGCACCAAAATCTAAAACTTGAAGTTATCTAATTTGAAACCCACAAAACACCCAACCCGAGAAACATTTGAAATTTGGGGAAACTCTCTCTATCACTTCCTCTCATTTTGTCCTAACCCGATCTTAGGAAATTCACATTTTCATAGCTCGTTTGATACACGAAGACAGACAGTCAACTTGTTTATTAACGTCCTAACCAAGCGACGGATACCCATCTTCCCAAAGCCTTCTTCGTCTCATTTTGGCCTAACCCTAGTGTGTCTCTCTTCACGAGCTGACCACCCAAACCCGATAGCCATCTTCTGAAAACCTTCAACGAAGCCAAAGTTGAGCCATATCTTCATATTTCTTCATCAAATGTGGAATTTTTTTAAGGTTTCTGGAAACCTAAGTGGAGTTTCCTCTTGCTTTGGATTAATCAATCACAAGTGAGTTTTCCATTTAAGGATTCGTTTGGCTATTGAGAAAATATTGGGGCCAAAGGTCTTATATTTTGGGGTTTGTTGTAGTTTGATTCATTTTGGCATGAATGAAATAGAGAGAAAATTTGTTTTGGTTAAAGAATTTTTCAGAGGGAGTGAATTTTGGAAACGAGAATGGTTGTTTTATATTGTTCACAACCCCGTGATTTGGAATATTTGGGATTTTTTTTTTGTTATATCTTAAATTGTTTATGTTTACAAGGATGGGTGTTTGTGGGGAATTGTTGAGGAAAATTTTTTTGAGAACCACACACATCATTAGAATCATGTTTTTAATGATGATTTTTGTACCAAGCAACTCATACCAGCTATAGTGATGCAATTGGAAAAGCTGATACATGGGAGGGATACACACAATAAGAGCAAGTGGGATGAGAAGCCTGAATGAAGACCTTTTTGGTTTTTCTGTATCTTTTCAATATTTTCTTTCTTCAGGACAAGATGATTGTATTTTGTTTTTTGTAGCATTTTTAGATGAATGTTAGTATGGTCTCTATGGAGAAAGGTGAAAAATATATTGAAGATAGGAGGATGAAGGAAAATATTTTATTTTATTCCCATTGTCCTCTAAAAATATCCTGGAAAATTTAATTTTCTCTTTTTTGGACATTTTCATGGATGATCAAACAAAGAGAACAACTTTCTGTGAACCAGAAAAATGCAGGGTGTACAAGAAGATGCTTTGGAGAATGTCTGGAATGTAGGAGGAGATGCCTTAGAGAATGCTTGAAAGGTTGAAATATGAAATGGAAATGATAACCAAACCCACTATACTTCTCTTACACGCCAAATGCACCCAAGACAAATGACACATTAGAATCATCAGGAACAAAACATAAGCCACTTTCCTTTTTTTAAGAAAGAAAACTTAGGATTTGTATGCAAATTGTTTAAATAATAGTTCTTATTATTTAAAATAGAAAACAATATTTTTACTTAGAAAATATGTTTAATAAACTTTTTTAGAAGATAAAGAATGATATGAGAATTTGTGTATTCTATAAATGTATAGTTTCTTTTAGGGAAAATAAGTCAATAAAATTGTTTTTTCATTATTTAAGTTCCCAATAAAGGGTTTTATTTTTATTTTTATTTTTTTTAAGGTTTGAAAATTTTCACACAAAATAATAAAGAGAAAATAATTCCTATAATTTTATTGTCCATGATTAAATTATAGATGAGGAAAAATTCTTAGCCCTTCTTCTCTCTTTTTATAATTTTTAGTTACATTATTTTTGTATTATCCAAATATAATTTTTATATATAAAAAAAAAAAACAAAAACAAACATAATTTAAATAATTATTAATTTATTTTAGCTTATATTGACAAAATTTGTACATACTAGTTTTAATTTAAATTTGAAATATGCTTAAATTTAATTTCCCTAGATATGGTTTTTAGCTTTACATGTTAACTAAAATTTATTCCAAAGCTTATGATGTGTCAAAAATTCTCAAATTGTCTTATGTTGTGAACTTTAACAAACTAATTGTCTTATGCTCCAAATGTTTGAATTATCATTTTCATTTTAACAAAGTTGATAATAATAATCACATAATACCTATGAACACGACGAGAAATACATTACTAGACATTGATATTCATAACACATTTCCACAACCTACGTTAAACTAGATATTACAATAAGCAAAACACACGCTATAAAGAAGCCAGCAAAGAAATTGATTACATATGTATATGAAATATTTTGCAAGGAATGTTGATCATCAACCGCATGTTCAAACTTTGGTTTGCCAGCTGATGAACATTCATTACTTCTCTTCCATCTTGGTGCATAGAACACCCAAACTCGAACAACTTCCTCTCTAGAAGTATATACTTTGTAAACACTCTCCTTATAAAGGAGCACATTCTTTTGACATTCAACCTAGGATTCGTATACTCCATGTTTGTGACCCACAAACATTACATAGTATGTTTGCATGTTCGTCATCTGATGACATAATTGTTGTTGGTTAATTTTTTATAATCAATCAAGTAATGACTATTGAAAAAGATAGTACAAAACGTATATAATTCACACATGTATACCATCACGTTTTAGGATAATAACAATGATGATTAACTACAAAATTAAAAATATAACAAGTAATGTTTGGGCTTCAAGGTCTGAGGCTTCGGATAGGTAGTACCCAATTTTAACTAAGGTAGTACCTAAGATCGGTTAAGGTAGTACCTAAGGTTGATTACTGTGGTACTTAAGTGCTATTAAGGTAGTACCTGTCAAAATATTGTGTGAATGGTCGAATACCTTGGCCTTGAGTTTTGTATATTATATATAGACTTTACAAGGATGCTATACATGGAAAGCAAATAAAAGCAAATAAATTCCCGCATGATTCTAGCCCTATACATGTAAACTATAA
>JAJJMF010030036.1:0-23060 GCA_022058775.1 Vitis hybrid cultivar | reverse complement strand
TAGAGCTTTCTTCCCTCCTCTTTACATTAAAATACAAAAGATGAATATTTCATTTCCTCCACAATAGCTTTTCATAACCCCACACCTTACCTATCTCTGACATCATAAGATCGTCACCCACCTTCTTCCTCTTCATATTTTCCACCTTTAACCTATCTCCATAAGGTTCCTTTCTGATGCATAACACCAACTTCACTTGCCCAAAAAAGCCTTATCTAGCAAAGAAAAACTTTTAATGCTTAAACCCCCTTTTCTCTTCTTCGTTCAAATAGTTGATCACTTCACTAGATGAATATTTTTCTTCAAAGGTCCTCCTCCCAAGAGTAAGTTTCTTTGAATCTTCTCAAGCCTCAGACTCATTGTAACTGATCTTGGAATTAAAAACAATGATATGAAATAGAGGTGTAAGGTAGAACATATGTTTCATATCAAAACAAGCCTCCCTCCCTTAGAAATATATTTTATTTTCCACATCGATAGCCTTTTGTAAAACCACTCTATCCGAAGTGGCTACTAAAGCTCCTAATGAAAGCCTCAAGTAAAAAGACAGAAGTTCTCCTAGCCTACATCCCTATTCATAGGTTAACTCCTCTGCATTGTCCACCCTTCCAACTAGAATCAACTTGCTCTTTTCAAAGTTAATTTTCAAACTTGATATAGCTTTAAACCACATGAGCAACCAACTTAAATGAACCATTTGATCTTGATTAGCCTCATAAAAAATAAAGGTATCATCTGCAAACAACAAATGAGACACCTTCTCCACCTCACCTCCTCTCCCACTCACCCTAAAACCTAACAAGTAGCCTCATTCCTTTTCCCTCTTTAGCAAACAACTAAGGACCTCCATTACAATGACAAATAAGTAAGGGGAATAGATTTCCCTTCTCTTAATTCCTTGGAGCTTTGAAAAAATTTAGAAAAGGTGTTGTGTCATTAACAAAAACTGAAATTTTACAATGAAAATGTACCATCTAATCCATCTTCTCCATTTCTACCTAAAAATCATCTTCTTAAGAACTATTAGTAGGAGGTTCCAATTAACACGGTCATAAGCCTGTTCAATACCTAGTTTGCACATAATGTCTCATCCCTCACTTTTCAACACAGAGTCAACTCCCTCATTAGCTATCACCACTGCATCAAGCATTTGTCTTCCCTCAACAAAAACATTATGGGACTTGGAAACTACTTTTCCCACCACCCGCTACAATCTCCTTGCCAACACTTTAGCAAGAATTTTATATAAACCTCCCACCAAGCTAATAGGTCTAAAGTCCTTCAGATCCTGTGCTCCCTCATTTTTAGGGATTAACACCAAGAAAGTAGCATTGTTCTCAAATCTCCCTCGTTCAAAAAACTATTTGAAAAACTTCATCACCTTATTTTTCACAAAATCCCAATTGCAATTCAATTGAGAACCCATCTAAACCTAGGTTTTTGTTCCCATTCAACTCCAACAAAGCACTAAACACCCAATTGATGCCCATTAAGAGTATTGAAAGCCACATAATCGATGCTAGGTCTCTACTCTTCTAGATCAGACAAAAGGTTGTGAAAGGTCAATGTCACTCCTTCCTTTATATCACTATCCTTAAATAGCCATGCCCCATTAACCTTCACTTCGGCCAAAAAATTCCTTCTTCTATGAGCATTGGCCATTTTGTGGAAGAATTTAGTTCTACTAAAATCTCCCTAGATTTTCTACTTCTACGAAGCTTCTTTGAAAAGGGCCCATTTGCGAAACTCTTCCCTTGTTGTGCTTCTCGCTTCCTCTTCTTCTTGAGAAGAGGTCCCCTCTCTCTCCTTGGAATCCTAAAATCCCACCAAATTTAAGGTCCTCTTCTTCCTAATTGAGACATTATCAAGCACCTCTTTGTTTCAAAATTTTCAAGTCTTATTTCAAAGCTTTCAACTTTGCTACCAAAATGAAAAGGAGATACACTAAAATCATACCCCATCCACCACCCTTTAAGCAATTCTTTGATACCCTCCCCCTTTAACCACATATTTTCCTCTCCTCATCCCACCCCCATCTAGCAAAACAAGCACATGATCTAGAACAAGCTTCAACAAATTGCTTTGAACCACCTCACTAAAATAGATTTCCCATCTCTCAACCACCAAAAACAGGTCTAACCTCAATAAGGACTGATAACTCAGTTCCCCGCACTTGGGCCCCCAACAATGGAAGATCCCGCAGCTCCAACTCTTCAATCATCTTCGGGAACCTTCTCATAACTGAAGACAATCTATTACCTTTGTTGCATTCTTTTTGGAATCTTACCACATTAAAATCACATACAATGCACCAAGGGTCATCCCACAAGCCTTTATGGCCCCCAACTTTGCCTAAAACCCTCTCTTTCCCTCCTCAAGATGGGCCTATACACCCCTATAAACACCCAGAAAAAGCCATCCTCACAATTTTAATCGACATGAAATCAAATATTCACCCTCTTCCCTACCCACAAGCTCCAACACCTTATTATCCCAAAACACTAGCACCCCACCAAAGGCTCCCCTTACACCCACAACTCCCTATTCCAAAAATCTTCCTACCCCTAAACTCCTCAAAAGCTCCCTCGACATTTCCTAAATTTTTGTTTCCTATTAGCAAACTAAATCAGCTTTCTACATACAAATCACAGACATGATTATCTTTCTCTTATCACTATCATTAGCCCCCCTCACATGTTAAGAAATAATTCTCAACTTCATTTGCAAATTGAAGTTGATCCCAGCCTTCCTTGCCACAACCTACCCCACTACCTGAAAAACCCTTGAATTTCACAATGCACTCTACTCTCTTCAAGTCTCTTTTAAATTTTGAAATTATAATATTCAAATGCCAAACAATAACGAGCGAAAATTTTTACTAAAAATAAGACTGATATTCAAATACCTATCTTCTTACATCAATTTCCACCCGACTCAAAGTAGCACATCATAATAACGGTAAGTAGGGACGAAGTATCTCAAGGAATTTCAATCAAAGAGGCGCATCATCATACCACCCAACCTAACTCCACTAAGCCTTACTCCCAACAACTTGGAATTGGCAATATAAATCTTATTTCACCATTCAACTCCATTTAGAGCTATACCTTCACATACCATGGACAAACATGCTTTTTCTACTACATTGACCTTCATCTTCTTTGGCCTTCTTTTCAACCTTTTGTTGCCTTCAACTGGAACTAAGTCATTCCTCCTATCCTCCATATTGGTGAGCCCATTGGTCTTCAATGCACCATCACCATTAACATATGATTCCAAAACTTAATTGAATTTCTACAAGCTACCCTGAGTTCTACGCCTTTTTAAAAGTAAGGCTCCTCGTTTATAGCCCCACAGAGGCCACAACCATACAGAGCACTCACTACCTTGGGATTCCATCCACTATAAGCAACTCCTTATTTTGTGGCAATTACTCTCCAAAGTGTCTCCTAAACAAACCCTATAGCTATCCCCTAAAGAATGCCAAAATTTAAAATTGACCAGTACAAGACTCTTAAAAATCAAACCGCAGATTTCCCTTACACTGCAGCAACACACTTGCTCCCTTCATTTTGGTCCTTGATGGATTTGGTCAATATCACTTGGCCCCAATTTTACCATGGTATTTCCCCAATCAATTCCTGCATTCTTCAAACTATTATAAATACCAAACAATCCACAATAATAACTTCATCATGGACGTCAAAGTACAATATCCAATCATATTTGAAGTTCAGAACCAAAGAAACTCTTATTAGGTGCAGTAAAGTTCATCAGCATTCTCTATTCCAAATCATCTTCTAGGGGAAGAAGTTGGAACTTGGAAGGAGGTAGGGTGGGGAGGGGAAAAGAATAGTTGTTTCCTTCTCAGCTAAAGCCAAATATCAAACTATCACTCATGCCACTTGAAAGTTTTCAGGCCCATGGCTCTCTTTGGATGATTGAAATTGACCAGGCAACCAACTCCAATATATCGTGACTCACCTGAATCAAATTTTTTCAAAACATGCCCAACTGCAACTCATTCTGCCTCCCATTTGCATGAAAGGATATAAGGCATATCAAAGGAAAAATGTTACTTCATAAAAAGATGACATAACTTATGGCCACCTCATTTCCACTGACTTGAAGAAGATCAAACTACAAATCATACCACTTGCAAGTTGTCGGGTCATTCTCTCTTTGGAAAATTGAATTTTACTGACCACAGTAACTCCAATATATGCTGACTCACCCAAATGCAATTTTTATACCTATCTGCAACTCATTCTGCCTCCCTTCAATTTAAAATCACATGGCCATAAGTTTTCATGAAAAACTGAAGCATGTCAAGGAAAAAAATGTTACTTCTCACAAAGATGACATCCAAACTTATGGCCGTATAATTTCTACTGACTTGCAGCTGAAAGGAATCTTAGCAAAGCACCAAGAAAGCCAAGCATGTTAGTATGCAAGCATTACATCAATGCAGCTGTAAACAAGTACAATTTTATACATAACTAAATGGTTATGGTATGTATTACATAATTTAGATGGAGCATCTGAACGGTAGTACGCCTCTTTGCTGTCTTAGTGTTTGTTTCCTTCCAATGAAATAATGACTCAAAGAAAATGGATAAGAAGAGCAAATTTACTTAGAACCATGACCATTCAGGATTGATGTTCTTTCATATGATATTCCATTGTACTTATTCATGAATCAATGACAATGAAATATGTTACACTTGAATGCAAAAGTGAAATGAAAATAAACCATAAAATTCTATGGGTCAGTACAGTAATATTACATACCACAAGTTCCTGAAGTAATTTCCGAAGAATATTTTCTAACAATTGATTCTCATCTTGAGCTAGTTTTGTTTGCTTCTGTCAAGACAAAATCAATTCACCTGGTCAGATCAAACTAAACAAGATGACTCCATAAAAAGAACATGCAAAATAAAGAAACTAAGCATGTTGTACTGGTTTGGTGTAGTCATTGTTTTAGTCGGAATGCATACCATCATACACCCAAAAATGGAAGATTTGCACATACTAAAATGTCAAGAAATTAATACTACCAAATGTAACTGCCATAGTTTTTCTTCCAGTATATATATATATATATATATTCTTATTTGACAATCAAAGAAAAATCCATCTGACGATCAATCTCTGACATAGAAGTGGAGAACTTTGACTACCAAGCCAAAGAGGAACAATGTAATTGGGGTTTCTTCCAAAGGCCACTATGGGGTCCAGAATGGGGCTCTTTTCAGAATTATGATCTCCCTAAACCCATATTGAGGAAGGACTCAATCCCATCAAACCTCCCCGAAACCTTGTCAGCAAGGTACCATGACACCCTCTAATGAATGAAGTTATTTAGCATGTCAATGCTATAAACCCAAGGTTTAAGCTCCAACTTTTCTGAAAAAAAATTCCAGTCATTCACAGGACTGGACTTTAAACCAAGGTTACCAGGAATGTCTAGTAAAGTTCAAAAGTACGGGCATAAAGAATTTCAAATTTTACATTCAAGTTGAACAAAGAAGCAAACCATCCATATGTGCGGATCGCCAGAAACATGAAAGGGGGAAAAAAAATCATTTTAAAGAGAAGGATCTGGGGCAAGTACCTGAGGTTTTATGGCCTCTTGCACTACCTGGAGAGCAAAACTTTCCGGTGGCCCAGGTTTCAGTCAGGCCTGCTTGAATATTTCCTGAGAAGAATACACAAATGCTAACACGATTGCATAAACAGAAAAACCAAAGGGAAATAAATTAATAAAAGAAAATAAACCACGACATTATCACAATGGCATATCAATAGTAAATCAGCAAGACACAAAAGCTACAAAATGCCACCAAAGAGAACCACCAAAATAAAACAGTTTATATTGAAAGGACTTACCATGTCAAAGATTCAACCACAACGTCGAATAAATCACCAACTATCAGACGACCAAAATTCCAGAGCCCTGAATTTCCAAAGCTAAAAATGTCATGAGAAAAAATTCGACCTTTCTGGTATCATTTTCAATCAAAATATAACAAGAAATCAAACTCAACAACAATGTCGAAGGAAAAAAAAACCCCTTAACGCTCTGTTACTGAGAAACCGCGGAAAAGAAAAGGGAAAAAATAAATAAAATTGCATTTTTTGCTCTTCTGTTTACTAGTTAAAAATTAAATCACTAGAGGAATTGCACAGCATTCAATGGAAGTTGAAATGAAGACGAGAAGCTACAAGACTTAATCTTTCTTGTTCTTATCTTGTCTTTCGTTTTCCTAGGGTTTCTGAGCAGCCAACCGGGGCAGGAAAATTTGAGTAAAGAAAGAGAAGAGAAATGATGAGAATACCTTTTCTCCGGCGCAGGTCATGGACCAGTTGCAGAAGGTACCATCCAGCTTGAAGTGAGGAGGGAGACAAAGGTGAACCGAACTAAACGACGTCGTCGAGCTTCAGTACCTAATTTTACATGAAAATGAAAATAAATAAAATAGAAAACACATCAGCATATATTTTTTATAAGTATTTTAATATTTTCCAGAAAGGAATTATTTTTTTATTAATTATTTAATAAAAATTATAAAAAAATTAATTTAGAAAAAAATAAAACAAAATTTTTAAACTTTTAAGCATTTTTAAGTATTTATATTTAAAAAATATTATACTATCATGACAACTCTATAAAAAAACTAGATATCAAATTAAAAGTAATTAATTTATTTTTTATTATTTAATAAATAAACATATATTATTATGTGTAGAGCGGGTGAGTATGGTTTAAAATTTCCTAAAATTTTAAGATTATTAATAAACAAGCATATGCTATTATTTGTCTTACAAGCATTTTTTTCTTAAAATTTTAAGAAATTAAAAACATTATTAATCCTGTTTAAATAGAATTTCTTGGATACAATATTTCCTAAACTTTTTAAAAATCTAAAATAATAATTTTATTCCAATGAGATTTCTAACTCTTATCAAATTAAAATAAAAAGAAATTATATTTCAATTACAATCTTCTAAAAAAATTATTAAAGTTAGGTATGAAAGTAGAGGTACTTATAAACAGAGAAAAATGGGTTTTGACTCACCAATTTGAAACAACATAGAAAAAAGAACCAAAAATTATAAACACCAAAAAATGAGAAGACCTTGTTATAATTTAGAATTTGTTGCATCGTGCAAATTTATGGATAATCATACGTGATAATGTAAATCTCTTTGTGACTCTATATAAAAAGGGAAGACCTTTAACGAATTTTCATTATATTTCCTCCATAACATTATATTTCCTTTTTTTCTCATTTTCTCCTCCTTCCACTTTATTTTCTACAATATGTTATCAACACAATAAGGGAGAACTAGGATATAATAGAGGAGCATGCAACAAGACTATATCAAGGTCCAAAATCTCATATATTTTCAAAACCTTCTATATGATAAGATAGATGGATCCTCCTAATTCCACAACGCAACCAAGTTTTTCTATTCAGATATCAATTCCAGCAACAAAGTAACTCACTTTAGGAGGTAGATTGAGAATGTCGAGGCAGATTCCTTTGGCATATACAGTTTCTTCGGGTCCTTCAATCTCTGATAGACACAAATTTTCATACAATTTAGTAAGATTTCACAGAAACACAAAAAAGAAGAGAAGAAATGAAGAATTTCCGGGCGTCAAATAAAGAAGAAGAGCACTGGAAATTAAAGAACAAAAGTTTGTTTGAGAACTTATAAAATATAATTAGTAGATTTTAGCCTTATAAAGGGGTTATAATTGTTTGCTTACATATTATCGGGCCTAAATCCTATCAGTTTAAGTTTTTATGAAAGTAGATAAAACATAATTAGTTTATATTCCTAAAACTTATAAAACCTATTTACTCGAATCATATTGCAGTGAGTTTTAGGCCTTTTTTGGTAATTGCTTTCAAAAAACAATTTTGAAAAACTGTTTTTTAATGTTTTATAGAACCAAAGTTCGTTTGAGAACTTGAAATGTTTTTAACTTGTTTTTAATAATTTTATATATGTTTTAAAAATAATTTTTATATTAAATACTTTATTTTTAATCATTCTATATGTTTGTATAATTATTTTTTAAAATAAATGAAAATAACTGAAAATAATTTAAAAATATTATTTAAAAACACTTTATTTTATGTTCTAAGAACAGAAAATATATAACAAATTTTAGTCTGTTTGAGAATTGGTTTTTAGAATAGTTTTATATTCTCCGAAACAAAAAAGACAAAAAATATGTTTGGTAATAAAAAACCATTTTCTATTTTTTGTTCTTAAGAACATAAAACATAGTGTTTTCATATAACATTTTTTAGTTGTTTTCTAAAAATTTTCACTTGTTTTCTTAAGGTTGTTTTAAGAAATAATGATACAAACATATAAAATGATTAAAAATAAAACACTAGATATAAAAATTATTTTTAAAATATTAAAAACATTTTAGGTTTTCAAACAGATTTTTTATTATAAAAATTAAAGAACAATTTCAAAAATTGTTTTAAAAAACTATTTTTCAAAATTGTTTTTAAAAACAACTATCAAACAAACTCTAATTGGACAAAAGTGAACCCAATTAGCAACACATCATATATGGGAGGTGGGTGAAGATTTGATTGCCATTTCCTAAAAGAAAAAAAAATTTATTTTATATATATTAATGTAATCTCAAAATTTGTTGTCATGTATTTATTTTTATATTAAATTTGTTTTTTATTAATTAAATATTATATATTATTATTTTATATTTAAAATGTTCATAAATAATTAAAATGAAACAGTTTATATTGAAAGGACTTACTGTCACACCCCTGATTATCTCACTTAATTTTTCACAAGTGCGCGGTGCTAAAGACCCTTCCTTAGCCAACCTTCCCTTCCTAGCGTTTAGAAGAACATAGTAGAACACAAAAATAACAAAGCAACAGGGACACACGAGGTTATGGGAATCCTTTCCCAACTTGTATTAATCACTCCTATAAGACAAAATTGCTTCCTGAACCAAAGTACAATGCTCTCACCCAAGGCATACGAGAAGGAACCCTTTCCCCAAACTCTCTCTCTCTGTGTTTCAAGGCTGCAGGAGCCCTTTTAAAAGACTCAAGTTGCAGTTCCAAATTTGAATTTCCCAATTCAAATCTTGGAGCCAACTTTGGTGGTTATGCAACTGGCCAAAACCGCCCTCAACTGCCCTGCATAACCACCCACCACCCAGATAGTGGCTTGCACATGCCACCCACTTGCACCAGCCATCATCCCTCAGCCAACTGCAGGTCAAATGACGGCTTGACTTGGTCACTGGTTGTCTGAGCTAGCTGTCACTAGCTAACTGCACTGCCATCTCCTCAGGTCTTGCTTGCCAAGCTGCTGGAGAGTCCCCCTAACAAGCCGACTCATTCCCTACAAGGTGCCTCTTGTGACCGGGTGCCCATCAGCATGTCTTTGATCAAGGCCTTCTGAGCCAGGCAGCGTGCACCACCCATCTGACCAAGTGTCTGGTGCATTAGTGGGCCTTTCTCACACTGATGTATAAGCCCGTGCCATGTCTAGGTGCCCATGGCTTGGGCTTGTTGCTTACTTCCCAGCTTCCCAACAACAAGCCATGACATTGCACCCATGGCTAATCCTTCTTGGTGCATAGGGCATTGCGCCCCTATGCTGTGCGTAGGCATCTTGGTGTGAGTCAGCTATTGGAGCCATTAGACCATGGCATTGTGCCCATGGTTTCATTAGCTGGCTCACCGCACAAGGCTTAGACGCCCTCGTGCCTGCGCGGGGAGGGGGTAGGCCATACCAGGCCCCGTGCCGTTGCGGCCACGGGGTGCACACCACACATGTCGTGGAACCCATGTGTGTGTACTTGAGTCGCGTCGTGTGTCTTAGGCACGCCCAAGGCCTTGCCATGGTGCCCCCTTGGTGCGGTCAAGGCTTCTTTTGGTGACTTCCTCCTTTGAGTCACCTACCCCCCCTTAAAGAGCAATACATGCCATTTTCATTGTTTCTTGAGGAGACATCAATATGTCTGAGGAAGCATAATGGAATAATAAAATAATTACAAAATTAAAATTCCAAGTCCCTCAGCCTTCATCTGCACCACCTAAGTCAGGTGCGCGCGCGATCCCCATCTGGTGCACACGCGGTGCATGTCTGGCTTGCTCGTAGTGTGCGCGCGGTGCACGTCTGGCCCGCACGCGGTGCACATCTGGTTCGCCCGTGGTGCGCGTCTGGCTAGCCAGTGGTGCGCGCGCGATGCGCGTCTAGATCGCCCACGGTGCGTGCACGGTGCTTGTCTAGCTCGCCCGCAGCCTCCTTACATGGCTCCTAGAATTTGAACCACCAAACCTCCAGGATTTTCCTGCTTTCATCCTAAGCTTTCATGGGTGCAAAGCCTACCCATGAGGCCTATTCCTCCATGGTTAAGTCAAGGGTCTAAGGGACTAACAAACCGATCCCCGCTTGCTGAAGTCAACGCTCTCGTCGACTTAGTCTGCCAGTATGCTTGGACCGCCGTCTCAAATTGCCACAAGGTAACATCCCTCTGCCAAGTAGCTTCTGCTTCTGAAGTTCCCTTCCACTGAACCAAGAAATCAGTTCGCCGGTTCTTTCTACTATGTCCCATGGTCCTATGATCCAAGATTTTCTATATCTCTCGATCAAACTCCTTCATGACCAAGGGAGGGGCTTGCTTTGTCTGCACCCTCTCTGCATCCAGATCCTCATGGTAAGGCTTCAAAAGACTCACATGGAAAGTCGGGTGAAGCTTGAGCCTTTCAGGCAGCTTCAACATGTAGGCCACCTGCCCAACTCGTTTGATTACCTTGAATGGTCCGTCATACTTAGGAATTAGACCCCCCTGCCTTGTCTTGCTGCTGATCTTCTTCCAGATATGAGGAGTCAATTTCAGGAGGACCCTTTCCCCAACCTGAAATTCCAAGGGTCTGTGGTCATGATCCGTATACTTCTTCATTCTTCTAGCTGCCTTCTTTAGACTGTCCCTGACTTTATCAAACATCTCTTGCCAAGATTGAGCCATCTTGTATGCTGTAGGATTACTTCTTCCTGCTCTTTGCTTAGCCACCTCCAAAGGCATCCGTGGTTGCACCCCAATAGCTAGCTCAAAGGGACTCATCCCTGTTGCTGAGCTTCTCTGCAAGTTGTAGCACAACTGAGCAATATCCATTAAGTCCACCCAGTTGTTTTGTGTTGTTGTCACATAGTGCTTGAGGTATTCCTCCAACAAGGCATTGATCATCTCCGTCTGCCCATCAATCTGAGGGTGATTGGCTGTAGAGAACTTCAACTCTGAACCCAAGAGTTTGAACAACTCAACCCAAAATTGGCCTGTGAACCGTGCATCTCGATCACTAACTATGTCCTTATGTTTCACCACATTACTGAAAAACAACTTAGCAGCTTCCTCCGCAGGGTAAGCATCAGGGGCAGGTATAAATACAGCATACTTAGAAAATCTATCTACGACAACAAAGACAGATTTGAAATCACAAACCTTTGGGAATCCAGTGATAAAATCCATGGAAATGTTCTCCCAAGGTTTCTCTGGATGGGGAAGGGCTGCAGCAAACCTGCAGCTTTCTTCCTTTCAGTCTTGTCCATCTGACAGACCAGACAGGACTTCACATATGCCTGGACATCCTCACCCATCTTAGGCCAATAGTAGGATCTGGCTAGCAGCACCAGAGTCCTCTCTTCTCCGGGATGGCCTGCCCACTTCGAATCGTGAGTTTCCCGCAACAAATCCTTTCTCAGGCCGCCTGTAGGAACATACCATCTTCTTCATTTTGCCACAAGGAGGTCACCCTCTAGTCAATACCTCCTGATCACTCCCTCCTTTACTTGCTGCTTCAGCTTGCCATATGCAGCATCCTGCTCCGCAGCTAGCTTGATTTTCTCATTAAAGTCAAAGATGACTTCTAAGAGGGCCGTGATGTAAGTAATCACTTCTTTCCTCCTCAAGGCATCAGCAATAGTGTTATGCCTTCCTGGTCGATGCAGCCATTCAAATTTGAAGTCGGCCAGGAACTCCTGTCATCGCGCTTGTCTGGGACTTAGCTTCTTCTGGGTTTTGAAGAAAGTGTTGGCCACATTATCAATGACCACTGTGAAGATACTTCACAGCAAGTAATGCCTCCACTGCTGCAGGCAATATACCATAGCCGTCATCTCCTTCTCGTGAGTGGAGTACCTCTGTTCTGCATTGTTTAGCTTCCTGCTTTCGAATGCCAAGGGTACCCTTCCTGCACCAAGACTCCACCCAAGGCTCTATCAGAGGCATCTGTTTGGACTTCAAAGGGTAAGTCCAAGTCTGGCAACCGCAACACAGGCTCAGTGGAGATGGCTTCCTTCAAGCCTTCAAAGGCCATCTAACACTGCATGCTCCAATCCCACGAGTTGACCTTCTTCAACAGGTCAATAAGAGGAGACACTCTCTTTGAATACCCCTTAATGAACTTTCTATAGTAGTTGGCCCAGCCAAGGAAGGAACATAACTCCGTCACTTTGGTAGGGGCTGTCCATTCCATAATAGCCCGCACCTTGCCCTTATCCATCCTGATTAGGCCTGCACTGATCTTGTGCCCAAGAAATGTGATCTCCTCCTAAGCAAACTCACATTTTTCTGGCTTTACATAATGCCTGTTCTCCCTCAATCTCTGAAACATCAATCTCAAGTGTTTCTCATGTTCTGTTAGAGTTTTATTATAAACTACAATGTCATCTAGATACACCACAACAAAGGCATCCAAATAATCAAACAGAACATCATTCATCAAATTATAGAATGTTGCAGGAGCATTTGTCAAGCCAAAGAGCATTACCAGAAACTCGTATGATCCATACCGAGTTACACAAGTGGTCTTCCCTTCATCTCCTGCTGCAATTCGAACCTGCCAGTAGCCCGATCTCAGGTCCAACTTAGTGAAGTAAGAAGTTTTTGACAGTTTGTCAAATAGCTTAACAGCCAAGGGGATCGGGTACTTGTTTTTTATGGTCACCTTGTTGAGGGCTCTGTAGTCCACACACATGCGGAGTGAGCCATCCTGCTTCTTTTGGAATAGCACTGGTGTACCATATGAGGCCCTGGAGTGCTGGATCAGCCCTGCATCCAGCAACTCCTTCAGCTGCTTACTGATTACTACTCAAAAAGTGCTATTTGATAGCTTATAATTAATCCTTTTAAACACTTTTGAGTAGTAGTTAGTGCCTTTTAACCCAATTAGCATGTTAAGGCCCCTTTCAATCAATTCTAATCAAATTGTGTAAGTTTTGGTGTTTTTGTTAGTATTTTGATCACCAAAGCATTTTGAGATTGAGGAGAGTTTTATGGAATCCTTGGCAAGCAATGGGAAGCTTAGAGGCATGAAGAATCAAAGCTTTGGAGCACTTTTGTCATAAGCAAAGTCTGGAATGAAAGGGGAAGCAAAGAGAAGCCATCCATGGAGCATTCTTGATGACAGTCACTGCAGCCACTTTTGGAGCACTTCCTGGAGTCCAAATTATGCATACAATATGTCATTTGAAAGCTTAGGAAGTCAACAATCCAATGCTTCAAGCCGTGTGCAATTTGGAGCTGAAATGAGGAAGTTACAGCCTTTGGAAGATAACTGCATCAAGCTGAAGGAAGGAAGGCTTCAGAAAAGTGCTGCGAAATCACCATTTTGTTGCGAAGTGATTTCGCAGCCTTTTTGCACAGTGCCATGGATTTCCCCTGAAGCTTCACGCCGCGATGGAAGCCAAACACCACAAGATGGAAGTCCACTTTGCAAAGGTGCGAAGTCAGCTGGATGCTATGAAGAAATTTCGCAGCTCTTCTTGTGCACCTGCGAAATTTCGCAGACCTCACTTTTCACCTGCGAAGTGGTCCTGAGTGGTTCCCGATATTTGTAACCGACACTTGGAGATATTTTTCATTAGATTTTTGTTGCCTAAATGCCCAAATTCTCCTTGTAAACCACCAGTGATAGAATTCCTTAGTTTTTAAGTTAGGAATTTGGCAAAAATATCTATGTAATAGCTGTAAGTGTAATTGTGGTATAAAGAGAGCCCGAGGAGCCTGTTCTGAGGGTGTTAGTGCGTTGAACCTTTTGTAAAAGTTTCAAAGAAATACACAAAGCTTGAGCTCTGCTTTACCTGGTCAATTTGATTGTATTATTTTTATTTTCTTCTTAGTTATGCACTCTCTGAGGAACTTTCCCCAGAGGATGAGTAGCTAAGCCTTTTAGTTCCTTGGAGTTAAGGTTGTCGGGAAAGGTTCCAAATGCAAGAATCAGAAGCTTTGTGGTTTCAGCTATGAATGAAAAGAAGGTGTGTCCCGTGAATGGTTTCTAATGTTTTTAGTTAACTTAAAACACCTTGGAGTCACCTGGGCCAACACTTGGTAAGGCAAGTGATCTCTAACCATGGAGATGCACTAGTTTACCCCTTGCGAGCCTCTGGTAGGTGACTTGAGGGTAGGATTTTCTAGAATTGCCAACACTTGGTAAGCTTTTGGACTCTTAGGAGACATCCATTAGTTATCTCTTGCGAGCTTTTGACGGGCAATCCAAGGTTAAAGATCACCTTGAATGGTAAAGGCTAAGTGAGAGGCTCAAACCATTGCAAGTTGCATCAGTGAGAGAATTAAAGCTGAAATCCAATTGAGGGATGCATTTGTGCAGCACCTGTTAGAGAATTGACTTTATGTTAATTCTCTAATGTGAGGAATGGAACCAACTGACCGGAGCTATGCTTTTGCATGAGAAACCTCCCCTGTATACCTGAATCTCCAAGGAATGTTTTTTCTTCTTAAGTTATTTTCATCACTTGTTGTGTTGTTAATCTAAGTTTAAACCCTTTTCCAACCAAGGTTTGTGTTTTATTTCTTAAGCTAACCTTGAAATGAAACAGCACCAATTCACTTTGAATTGGTATCATTTGCAACTTGAGTACCCTTCCCAGTGGAACGATCCTAGAGCCACTATGCTATAGTAGCTTTGTATTTGCTACCCTAGTTCATGGTGTTATAGGTTAAAAATTTTGTTGATTACACCCTCAATCAAGGAGCACCAGTTGGACACGAATCAGCTGAGACACCAATTAGGCATGAATCACTTACGTAACTCAAGCAATTCTGCAGGAGACATCCGGTAAGGGGCTTGAGCAGGGGCCTTTGTTCCAGGCAGCAACTCGATTTTGTGGTCAATAGGTCGCCGGGGTGGCAACTCCTTGGGGAGTTCTGCAAGCATCACATCTCTAAACTCCTTAAGGAGTTTGACCACTGAGTCAAGGACTTCCACAGACTGTCCCTCCTTGATCTCGATCAGGGCTACAACATAGGTCTCCTGACCCTTCTTCAATCCTTTCTTCAATTGAATAGTAGAGAACATCTCAGGTTGTCCCTTACCACCATCCTTCGTCCTCAAGGCCTTCACGAAGCAAGACTACTTCTCTTCTAGCACCATCAGTCCACCAAGATGTGGAATCAAGGCCACCTTGGCCCTTAAGAGAAAGTCCATACCAAGGATCAAGTCAAAATCATCCAAAGGCACACAAAGTAAACTACACGTACCCTTCCAGTCACCGATCTGCATGGGGACGTTCTTGGCTACCCCTTGGATTTTCTGAGCTTTGCTATTGACTGCTTTGATCCAACTGGTGTCCTCTTCCAATTTCAATTCCAACCTGGTTGCTTCTCTCATGGCCACGAAGTTGTGAGTGGCACCACTGTCCACCAAGGCCTTCACTTTCACACCATTCACCACTGCATGGACATGCATAAGGGACTTCTGGATTGGGGTCTCACCATTGATCACGTTCAGAAGTTGTAGTGGGTTGACTCTAAGAGTGATCTCCGAGTTAGAGTCTCCCTTGTCGTCTACAGTCACAAGGGCTGAGAGTTTCTCTCTTTTGGGGCAGTTTCTGGCTCGATGAAGGCCATTACAGATGAAACATCCAACCATCCGGGTGGTCTGTTGCACAAACTTAGTGGTCTTCTCCACTGGCTTTCCTTCTGCAGCAGGCTTCTTGCCTTGTTTCTTCCACCCGGGCTTCTTAGAAGCCTTGCCCACAGCCTTAGCCTTCTTGCCTCCATCTGACTTGGGTCTCTGCGTGGTGGAGATGACACCACCCATCTTGTAGTCCACCAGGCAGTCTGCTATAGCCATGGCAGCAGGGAGATCACGAACTCCTTGCCTCCGAAGTTCCATCTAAGCCCATCCTTGCAAACCTGACATGAAGTTAAAGAGCTTGTCCTCCTCTGACATGTTCTTTATGTCCAGCATCAAGGAACTGAACTCCTTGACGTATTCCCTCACAGATCCGGTGTGTCTGAGCCTTTTCAACGCTTGTCCTGCCCACCCACGCAGTGTTGATGGGAAGGAACTGATCCTTCAATTCCTTCTTCAGAGTCTCCTAAGTGGTGATTTGGGGCCTTCCCGACTCTGCATCATCTTTCATCCTGGTTCGCCACCATAGTTTAGCATCATCAGTCAAATACATGCTGGTGATGGACACCTTCTTGCCATCAGGTACATGAGCAGCCTTGAAGAACTACTTTATGTCCCACAAGAAGTTCTCCAACTCCTTCGTGTTTCTGTTGCCGTTGAAGCCTTTAGGCTCTGGGACTCGAACCTTAGAAGAAGATGCTTCAAGGCCTGACGAGGACCCCTGCAACACAGCCTTTTTAAGCATTGCAACATCCTCTCTATAGGATTACAGGGTGTCCTTAAAGTCGTCCATCAGGGACTGCATCTCGGCTTTGAATCCAACAAGTTTCTCCTCAAAGAAGTTGTCATGGGTCTCCAGCAGACTCCTCTGCACTTGGATCTCGCCCATGGTATGTTCAGCCCACGAGGCCACAGTGCCTTCCTCACTTGGCCATTCTCCCAACGCTTCTTCCATCTAAGTCATTCTTTCACGCCGGACGTCCATTGCACTACCACCAACCATCTCTGGTGCGCGCTCTGATACCAATTGTCACACCCCTGATTATCTCACTTAATTTTTCACGAGTGCGCGGTGCTAAAGACCCTTCCTTAGCCAACCTTCCCTTCCCAGCGTTTGGAAGAACAGAGTAGAACACAGAAATAACAAAGCAACAGGGACACACGAGGTTACGAGAATCCTTTCCCAACTTGTATTAATCACTCTTACAAGACAAAATTGCTTCCTGAACCAAAGTACAATGCTCTCACCCAAGGCATACGAGAAGGAACCCTTTCCCTAAACTCTCTCTTTCTCTCTGTTTCAAGGCTGCAGGAGCCCTTTTAAAAGACTCAAGCTGTAGTTACAAATTTGAATTTCCCAATTCAAATCTTGGAGCCAACTTTGGTGGTTATGCAACTGGCTAGAACCGCCCTCAACTACCCTACATAACCACCCACCACCCAAATAGTGGCATGCACATGCCACCCACTTGCACCAGCCATCATCCCTCAGCCAATTGCAGGTCAAATGATGGCTTGACTTGGTCACTGGTTGTCTAAGCTAGCTGCCACTGGCTAGCTGCACTGCCATCTCCTCATGTTTTGCTCGCCAAGTTGCTGGAAAGTCCCCCTAACAAGCCGACTCATTCCCCGCAAGGTGCCTTTTGTGACCGGGTGCCCATCAACATGTCTTTGATCAAGGCCCTTTGAGCCATGCAACGTGCACCACCCATCTGACCAAGCGTCTGGTGCATCAGTGTGTCATCCTCACACTGATGTATGAGCCCGTGCCATATCTAGGTGCCCATGACTTGGGCTTGTTGCTTGCTTCCCAGCTTCCCAGCAACGAGCCATGGCATTGCGCCCATGGCTAATCCTTCTTGGTGCACAGGGCATTGTGCCCCTATGTTGTGCATAGGCATCTTGGTGCGAGTAAGCTATTGGAGCCATCAGACCATGGCATTGCGCCAATGGTTTCATCAGCTAGCTCACGGCACAAGGCTTAGGCACCCTCATGCCTGCGCGGGGAGTGGGTAGGCCGCACCAGGCCCCTTGCCGTTGCGGCCACGGGGTGCACACCACACATGTCGTGGAGCCCATGTGTGTGTGCTCGAGTCGCGTCGTGTGTCTTAGGCACGCCCAAGGCCGTGCCATGGTGCCCCCTTGGTGTGGTCAAGGCTTCTCTTGGTGGCTCCCTCATTTAAGTCACCTACCCCCCCTTAAAGAGTAATACGACCGTTTTCATTGTTTCTTGAGGAGACATCAATATGTCCCAGGAGACAATGGAATAATAAAATAATTATAAAATTAAAATTCCAAGTCCCTCAGCCTTCATCTGCACCACCTAAGTCAGGTCCGCGCGTGATCCCCATCTGGTGCGCACGTGGTGCATGTCTGGCTCGCCCATAGTGTGCGCGCGGTGTGCGTTTGGCCCGCTCGTGGTGCGCATCTGGCTTGCTCGTGGTGCACGCACGGTGCGCGTCTGGTTCGCCTGTGGTGCGTGCGCGATGCGTGTCTGGCTCGCCCACGATGCGTGCGCAGTGCGTGTCTGGCTTACCCGCGGCCTCCTCACATGGCTCCTGGAGTTTGAACCACCAAACCTCCAGGATTTCCCTACTTTCATCCTAGGCGTTCATGGGTGCAAGGCCTACCCATGAGGCCTATTCCTCCATGGTTAAGTCAAGGGTCTAAGGGGCTGACACTTACCATGTCAAAGATTCAACCACAATGTCGAATAAATCACCAACAATTAGACGACCAAAATTCCAGAGCCCAGAATTTCCAAAGCTAAAAAAGTCATGAGAAAAAATTCGACCTAACTCTTATCAAATTAAAATAAAAAGAAATTATATTTCAATCACAATCTTCTAAAAAAATTATTAAAGTTAGGTATGAAAGTAAAGGTACTTATAAACGGGAAAAAATGGGTTTTGACTCACCAATTTGAAACAATATAGAAAAAAAACCAAAAATTATAAACACCAAAAAATGAGAAGACCTTGTTATAATTTAGAATTTGTTGCATTGTGCAAATTTATGGATGATCATAAGTGATAATGTAAATCTCTTTGTGACTCTATATAAAAAAAGGGAAGGCCTTTAGCGAACTTTCATTATGTTTCCTCCATAACATTATATTTCTTTTTTTTCTCATTTTCTCCTCCTTCCACTTTATTTTCTACAATACGTTATCAAACACAATAAGGGAGAACTAGGATATAATAAAGGAGCACGCAACAAGACTATATCAAGGTCCAAAATCTCATATATTTTCAAAACCTTCTACATGATAAGATAGATGGATCCTCCTAATTCCACAACACATAATGAAGATATGTGTCTTGTCGATTGTGCAACAACACATACAATTCTTTGAAATAAAAACTATTTTTCGAACTTAACATTTGCATTGATTAATGTAAATACAATATCAGGTTTTGTAAACCTGATTCAAGGTTTTAGAAGAGTCATCATTATATTACTTGGTGGAATCAAATTTATCATTGATGATGCATTATATTCTGCTGAATCCAAAAGGAATTTTCTTAGTTTCAAATGTTGAAATATGGACTCACATATGTAACATAGTTTATGATTAAGTTATTCGCATTCACGTATTTTATTTTCTATTTGTTCTAAAGTATGGGTCACCTCATGTGTAAAGCCCGATACCATATGTGTCTCAAATGATGAGCCTGAGACACATATGACCCAATATTTAAAGGAAATGGTCCCTAAGGCATAGAGGGTATATAAGGTTAAGTGTTTGTTCATTTTTGGGATATTTTTTGAATAGAATAGAACGCGCTCTCTCTCGCTCCCATCGCCAGAGAAAATACAGAGATGGTGGTTTTCCTTCTATAGCCTTAGAAGATCCACACCTTGTTCAAAACTAAAAAGCAAAAATGGACTCAGGTTCGTTCATTTCTATAAAGATGTTTGGCATAAGTTCTTCATATGATTCAACATGCGATCCCAGTCTGTCATTGGATTTACAATGGAGTCCCCATTAATTGGTATAAGAGTCGACATGTTTAATCATTGTGAAATTGCCACATTTTAATTCTTAATGCATATTTCTTTGTAAAATACGTTGCAACCAATTCCGTCAAAGCCCTTGATAGGCATACAACTTCGCTCCTGTCATGGTGGCCCTCCCTGCAATGGCGTTTTGGCGGACAATTGCAGATCAGAGAAGACGACTCTGATCCTTGGCACCGCTGTCGGTGTCTCCAAACGCTGGATTCCTACGACACCGCTTAGAGGACGGTTGGGAGTGCTGTTGTAGCGCCATTTTAGGCAAGCAAGACTCCGTTATGGAGTCATTTCCAGATGGCGGTGTAGTTCAGACGCCGTTATGGCGTTGTTCCCAGTCAGGCGACGCCACCCAGGTGTCGTTTTGGCGCGACTGTTGTAGGCGTTCCAGATTGGTGGAGTCCTCCGTTCAGGCACCGGTTAGAAGCGTTATTTTCAGGTGCTGTTGCAGGCCTCCTTGCGACACGGCTCTCGACGTCGTTGGGGATCGGAGTTGAAGACGCTATTTTGGCGTCGTCCCCCATCGGCGACGTTGTGCCGCTATCGGCGTCGTTTGAGGATTGCTCCATCGCCGTTTTAGCGCCGCTAATGATGTGGCTACAAGGGGACCTATGGGCCTGTTTGTATGAGTTTGTTTACTTAAAATAAAATTATATATATATATATATATATATATGCATCTAAAGCAATGCCTTCTCTAAGCTATTGATTATAAAGGGCTGGTGGTGGTTTGATAAATAAATAAATAAAGGTCTTAATGAGATTGACATGTAATCCCTCCTCTATTAAGGCATTCCAAGCATGAATTATATTAACGTCATCTCATTGGAAATTTATTTGCTTTTATTTATCTAAACTGATCCATGCTATGGGAAGATAGGCATTTGTTATGGGTTTCTCATTCAGCTTTGTTGAGAAACACTAGTATTTGAGTTATGGATTCAGTTTTAGAGAGAAAAACTCAACTGAAACCATATTTTAGGTTATTCACATGGAGTTTAAATAGTGGATTTAACTTTTTCTTGCTATATTTGTGTTTAACATTTTAAAATAAATGAATTATGTATATTTGTTGCCAAAGTGACTTATATTATATAATTTATTTATTTTATAATATGTAAACATGTTATTATTATATAAAAATAATCGGCCCAAAGGAAGATTATTTTAATATAATAATAAATAAAGTAGTCATAAATATGTGACATATAAAGTTGATCTTGTATGTTGTATGTCAGTCCAAAGACAGACATATTGCTTCGGTTTTATTGTCAATATTTATGAATTCATTTTGAAAAGGATACCAATTATAAGTTGATATTTTTGTCCAAAGACTAAATATTAATGTTTGTGCTAGGTATCTTATAATAGGCCCACATGAATATACATATATATGTTAAATTTTTATTTATTCATGTAAGTATGATATTTTTGTGACTGATTGTGAGCTTTATTGTTATAAATTTAGCATTTTTTATATTTGTAAATGTTAATAACATTTCTGTGCTTAATGGCACAGACTTCAAGAAATAGAAGGAACGTGTTATAATTGTATTCGGATGCATGGATTTAGACTATGCATTAAGAGAGGATCGCCCTCCAGACCTTACTAGTGCCAGGACTGCTGAGCAAAGATCTATAGTGTTGTAATGACATATACTGTTTAATATACTATTTTCCTTTTTATAATAACTGTTTATTGTTATTGATGATTTAATGATTGATTTGAGTTTATGGTTATGGCCATGAATCATGATCATGTTTTTTATAAAATATAACATGTAAATTTTTATTTATTTTTTAATGTTTAATATAAATAAAATATTATAAAAACAAATAATCTTATACTTAACACTATTAAATATTATTTAATTTTAATTTGTATTCTAAATTAAGTAAGAAAAATAGACTTCATCCTAGTCTCATCACAAAAATTAGTTAATTAGCCAATTATGTTTATTTGTACTCTTATTTATTTATTTTTATTGTAAGAGTCTTATTAAATTGAATATTTAGGTATGGATCCACGATTGGGGTCGTTAAGAAGATAACCCATGTGACAAGGGAGGTGGAGGTCCACTTGAAAAATAAAAGGGAGAATCAAAACGACCTTTTTTTTTTTTTTTTTTTTTTCACTTCAACAAGACAAATGAGGTTGTCATTTCTATTATTATTATTATTATTTATTAAAAAGTTTACTTTGACACGTGGCCATCACTATACCACATGACATTTCTTTTTTCTTTCTTTTTCCCCTCCTCTATAATATCCTCTTCTTTTTGCTTTTTTTTTTTCCTTTTTTTTTTAATATGTTAGTTTGATGAAAGCTTTTTAATTTCAATTTTTTAAATATTTCATATTTTTATATCTATTGATTTTAATTATTTATGATCATTTTTAAATATAAAATAAAAATATATAATAGATAATTAATGATAATAAATTTAATAAGATATAAAAATAAATACATAATGAACAAACTTTAAGATTTAGGACATAAAATTTTCCATATCCTACTACATAAAATATTTATTTATTTTATAAATATCAAATTATTTTATTGTTTATATTTTTTTAATATTAAATATTCATATGAAAATCACACTTAATGAATATAATTTTAACTTTTTGCTTATGAATTTAACTCATCTAAATCACAATTGAAATTTAGAATATATTTTTTTTTCTTGACTAAATGTTTAATATTTTAATTAAAGAAGACAAAAACTTAATTGTGATTCTAATATTTTGCATTATTAAAATTTTAATTTTTCATAAAAAATGAATTTTATTATTTATATTATTATTTTTTTAATTTTATTAAAAATTAAAATTTTAGTATATTGACATGGCTCATTGATCAAAACAACCATTAGAAAAAAAAAAAAAGGTACCATTTTTTATGAAAAAGACACCACTTTTTTTTTTATTAAAAAAAGTAATACTAAAGTGAGTTAAAAGTAACACATTTTCATAATACTTTTAACATACCTTAATGTTATTTATTCATTTATTTATTTTTAATAAAAGAGTGGTATCTTCTTTTTTAAAAGTTATGCATATCAATGAACAAGTTTAGTACCCAAAAAATTTAAT
>JAJJMF010030035.1:24401-41497 GCA_022058775.1 Vitis hybrid cultivar | reverse complement strand
CTCTAAAAATAACTATTTTTTTAAACCTACATGTAAATACTTGAAATAGTAAAAGACATTTATGTAAAAAAAAATTATTTTTAAAATAAAAATATAAAATGGGTTAGGTTTCAGGAGAATGAATGAAGTTTGCAGAAAGTTTATTCTTCTTGTCTCATTTCTGTCTTTTCTTTTCTTTTCCATCATGTTGCATTTGAGTCATTTGGTTACTTTTGAGTCAGGGTGAAAGACAAAAAACACTATTCTCTTCTTTTTTCTTTTTTCTTTTTTCTTTTCTTTTTTCTTTTCTTTTTTTTTAATTTTAAATTTTTAAAATTTTTCTTTTTACTGGATAAACACAAGGGAACAAATTTACAAAGATACAGATGTACAAAAGATTCTTAAAATCTTTTACCTGGATTGACCCATAAGTTCTCCGTAAAGGATTACTTAGGGTCTACATATGAATCATCTAATAAAACTGTGTCTTCAGTTTCTTCATTTTCTTGATCTCCAAACTGTTTGAGGGTTTGAATGAGTCCTAGATGATATTGCTCTAAATCAGTAGCGGCTGCTAATGAAGCTTGACTTTTGCTTTTCAAAGTTAGGAATTCTTCTTGAGTCAGTCCTTAAGAAGAACTAGTTGAATCTTTTGAATTTGATGATCCTGGCCTTGTTGAAATTAATTGCAAAATCTTCTATTGACATACAAAATCATGATTGAATTTGTCCCACCATTTGATGCTGAATTCTCTAGAAAGAGATAATGGAAAAGGAGGGGGTTGCTCTTGCTTCTTGATAATATTCCATGAGAGAATCCATGGAATTCTTAATCTCGAACAGAAAGTCAGGAGTCTAGGTTGAGTGATAGATTAAGATGAAGTCTTGCTCTTATAGAAGTTTAATTTTTCTAGAATTTCAGGAGGAAATATGGAGTCTAATAGACCAAAGAAAGTCTACCATTTTTGAAACCAAGCACGAAATTTGATATTACAATTTCTTGAAAATTGGATGAACCAAGAATGCTGATAGCTTTGTAAATAAAACATATTATACCAAGCATCCATATAGTCTATGTAATTGTAGCTCATGGGATGAAAAGGTTGACTAAAGGCCTTGCAAGTGAAGGGTTTTTTATTCCAATTAGTAATGGTCATGACTCTGAGAATTTGACATTTGGAAAAAGCAATCATCTGAGGATTGTTTTTATCAGTGTTATGAGTAATTTCAACTGAATCGGTGTCCACTAGGATGAACTCATAAAATTGACGAGTTTTCAAAGGATCATTGGAATTGAAGTTGACTCCTTGAGGAAAGATATAGGGAAGAATTTCAGGAATCTCTTCATAATTGAACTCTGGCTCAATGAAAGCAATTTCTAAGGTTTTGGGTTTTTTGACTTATTGACTATAAGAAAAGGAAGGAGAAGGAGACTGAGAAAGAGAAGGTAATGTTGAAATAGTGTTAGGGTTGGATTGTCTCTGAACATCAATATTTTTAGGGGTTGATTTAGAAGCTTGAATAAAACTTTTTAAAGGTTAAAGAGGAGGAAAATTTGGACTCAAAACTTGAAAGGAATTTGATGTTTGTAATGGAAAAGTAGGACGAACATTTGAAAAGTTTGAAATCATGGCATATGAAGCTTTGGTTTTCTTGGATGATGAAGGAAGTTGAGGCCTAACGAGAGTGCCCATTATGATGGAGAAGGATCCTTACCCTGCAAAAACTCTCGAGTAAGGAAGTCAAGAAGGGAATTCAACTCTCCTTTGATAAATTCAATTTCAAAATCAAAATTTGAAAGTAAAGCTTGTCATCTTACAAAAATTTGTTTTGAAACTAAATTTTTAACATCTTTTTGTAAAATATCTTTTGCAACTTTGCAATCAATTTTTAAAAGAAATTTTTTATTTATCAAATCACTTTGAAATTTTGAAATACACAAAACTATAGATAAAACCTCTTTTTTGATAGTTGAATAATTTATTTGAGTGCCCAACCAAATCCCTGAATGATATCTAACTATATGTACTTAATTGTTATATTTTTGTTTTAATATGCCTCCATAACCTAAATTAGATGCATCTGATTCTACAATGAGCAATGCATTTGGATGAGGGATGTTGATGCATGGTAAACGTTTGACTCTTTGTTTAATTTCTTTGACCAAATTAGTATGATGCTCAGTCTATGCAAGTGCATTTTTTCTAAGTCTTTTGTATAAGGGTTCACAAATGTTTCTCAAATCTTTGAAGTAATCAGAAACATAATTTAAACAACCTAGAAATCTTTGCAATTGTTTTTTATCTTTTATTTCATCAGGAAATTTGTCAGCAAATTCTATTGACCTTTGAATAGGTTTGGTTTTTCCTTGAAAATTTTCATGTCCTAAAAATCTAATCTTTGTTTGAAATAATTTCATTTTTGGAGCAGAACAAGTCATTCCATTTGCTTTAATGACATTAAAAAATTTCTTTAAATGAATAAAATGTTTTTCTAATGAATCAGAAAATATTAAAACATCATCAATGTATACAATCATAAATTGAAAATGAGGATTGAAAATATCATTCATAATATTTTGAAATTCAGAATGGGCATTTTTGAGACCAGAAAGGGCATTTTTGAGACCAAAAGGCATGACATTCCATTCATAATGACCAAAAGGGACAGTAAAAGTAATTTTATATCAATCTTCTTCTTTAATTTGAACTTGCCAGAATCAAGATTTCATATCAAATTTTGAATAAATTACAGAACTATGTCGTCTTTTGAGTAAATCTTGTTTATTAGGAATATGGTATCTTATCCATTGTAATACTTTATTTAAAGGTTTATAATTAATGACTAATCTTGGTGCTCTTCTTTCTATCTCAACATCATTTTATACATAAAAAGCAGCACACCTCTAAGGAGATTTTGAGGGTCTGATTAATTTCTTCTTTAATAATGAATCAATTTCTTGTTTACAATATTCTAAAAGTTTTTCATTTATTTGAATAGGTCTAGTCTTAGTAGGAATTTTAGATTCATCAAAATTTTGAATGTAAGGCAGACTTATCTCATGTTTCTTTTTGGACCAAAAAGCATTTGGAAGATCAGAACAAATTTCTTTTTGAAAAAGATCTTGGATTTCTTTTATTCTCTTTTGAACCTTTTCTTCTACAAGTTGTTCTTCTATCTTTTTATATTGAATTTCTTTTGATAGATAATTTATATGAGCTTGTTTTCTTTGAATTAAATTTATTCTTTTATTTATTGAATCACTTTGGACTTGATGTATTTCTTTTTTAGTTAATGGATATATAAAAGGGAAAAATATGGTGTTTCCTAATATTGTAGTTTTGACACATTCATCATTTACTTGAAAAGGGTAAAGTAATGTAATAAAAGAAGTTCCTAAGATTAAAGTTTCAGTCATATTTTGTACTAATAGAAATTGAGTTCTAAAACAATAATTATTTTAACATATATGAACATTTTGAAGTTTAAATTCTATTTCTAATTTTCCTTTATTTGCAGCAAAAAGTTCTTGTCCTGTTTGTTCATAATATTTAACAGGAATTAATCCTTCTTGGATACAATTCATATCAGCTCCTAAGTCTATTAATGCTACTATTTCCATTTCAAAATCTTCTACTATGAATTTTATATTTGTATACCATCTTTGAAAACCTATTTTTATTATTGTATTTATAAATGATTCTATAGGAGTTTGTTTATTAGGTATTATTATTCCCGGATCTTGATTATCAGATGTTTCAGCAAAATCTTGTTTATATTGTATTACATTTCTAATTTGTTCATTTTCTTGTTTTATTTGCTCATTTTCTTGTTTTATTATTTCGTTTTCTAGTTTTATTTGTTCATTTTGTAATTTTAATTGATTTATTTGAGTTTTTATTTCTTTTATTTCTTCTTCCAAGTCTTTAATAGTTATTGGCCTTTGAGTCTTTTTTAATCTATTATAAATTTCATCCATTGAATATTGTGTAGGTTTAATTTGAATTTTATTTGAATCTTCATTGAGAATTAAATGTTTAAAATTTTGTAAATAGTTTCTTTGTGTTTCTTCATCTTGAATTTTATCTACAACATCAAAAAATATTTGCTTATCTACTTTTGAAGATATTACATTTATTGTTTTTGTTTTTTCTTTATTTTCTATTTTTTGTATTTCATTAATTTCTTTTATTGTTTTTTCTTCTATATTTGATTCCTCCACCTCTCCCGGGGCAGAAGAAAACAAAATTTGATTAAATTTTGTTTTACTTGACTCTTCTTTTGATTCTTTACTTGACTTTTCTGGATTTGAGTTTTGTTGCTCTAATAATTTTTTATTATGTAGAGAATTTTCTATTGCTTTTCTTGAAGTTAATGTTGCAATTCTTTTAAGGGGTTTCCTATATTTGAAAAACCAAAGGAAAAAAGGAATAGTCATCCTAACTTGTTGCATATATTTTTCGTATTGTTTTCTTAAAGCATTTCTAACTTGAGGAGGAAGTTGTTGAAAATAATTTCTTTTTTTGGTATTTTCAGGAGAAAAATAATTTGCTTTGATCAATTCTACTTCAGGAACAAAATGATTTCTTTTAATATTTCTTTTTCTAATGATATTTATGTTTAAAGGAGGTTCATTATGAGAGAAAATAATTGACTCAGACTCTTCTTTAAAAAGAGGAATTTCCGAAACAAAGTTTGACATATTTTTTAGTTGGTTTTCTATTTGACTCATTTCTTCATCTATTTTTGAAATATTAAATTTTATGTGATGACTATAAAATGATGCAGCAAAGCTGATTATCTTATATGAAGATCTTTCTAAATCATATGCAGAATTATTTAATGTAGATGCAGAACTATCATGGGACTTAAGAGATCTGGAAGAACTAGTTCTACTTAATTCCCTAATAATATTACTCATTGTCATAGAAAATAATCACAATTTTATCCTTAATCAATTCAGATAATTTCCTGAACAGGGACCACCACAAGCGGATCAACACGGGACTTACGCTCCTTCTGCCCTTAAACGCCGCTATCATAAGCTAACCAATCCGTTCATAGAAAATTCAACTCAAACTAAGTCAGGACTAAATCTATGATTAATTACTGTTCCAACTCGTAACACCAAATGGTATCAGAGCCACGTTCTGCTTGATTACTGAGTGGTGTTACGAATTGGAACAGTAATTAATCACAGATTTAGTCCTAACTTAGTTCGAGTTGACTTTCCTGTGAACGGATTGGTAGATAAAATTAATTATTGCATGCATGAACTATTGTATGTACTAAGTGCAAATGGTATCAGAGCCACGTTCTGCTTGAGAACCGAGTGGTGTTACGAGTTGAAACAGTTATTAATCACAAATTTAGTCCTGACTTAGTTCGGGTTGAGTTTCCTGTGAACGGATTGGTCAGCTTGTGATAGCGGTGTTTAAGGGCAGAAGGAGCGTAAGTCTCGTGTTGATCCGCTTGTGGTGGTCCCTATTCAAGAAATTATCTGAATTGATTAAGAATAAAATTGTGATTATTTTCTATTACAATGAGTAATATTATAAGGAGATTAAGTAGAGGTAGTTCTTCCAGATCTCTTAGGTCTAATGATAGTTCTGCATCTTCATCAGATAATTCTGCATACACATCACTTGCATAAAATATTGTTAATAGTCAAGAAATAAATATAGCACAAATAGAAAATCAATTACATAATTGGTCAATTCCTCACATGAAAATTAATACAATATATCAACAAGGAAATTTCGAAATTAGTCAAAATTATTCAATTAAAACTGAAGAAAAAACTATATCTCTTAATCAAAATTTAGAAAGTCTTCAATTATTGAGTCAAAACACTATTAATCATCATAGGAAGAAATTTAATTATATTCATATAGGATTAGTTCAAGTTGCCATAAAACCTTTGTTTCGTTTAGGTCTAGATATTCCTGTTTTTGTTTGTTTAAGAGACGTTAGGTCAACAAGATTTACTGATTCCATCCTTAGCATGATTGATTCAAACCTTGCCAATGGTCCCATTTATTTTAATTGTTTTCCAAACTTTTCCATGAATATAAATGACCCAAGTATTCTTTAAAGTTTAACCTTAAACATTAAAACCAAAAATATGAATTTTGTAGAAGAAGCTCAAACTATAGCAATAATTTATAGGATATATTATAAAGTCATGACAACCCAATTAAATCCTAAAACTATATGTCAATTTGTCAAAGATGAAATATTATTATTACAATATAATCCTAATAATACTCATCCTAAAAAATTAAAATGGAATGAAATTACTCAAAGAGGTCAATGAGAATTAAAAGATTTAACTCTACAACTCCTTAAAAAATTATACAACATATAGATGGTACTATTCAAGTAGAATTTAGTTCAGCTTTCAGATATTCATTTAATCAAGATTTATATCTACAAGACCTTCTACTTCAAATCCTAGTCTAAATGGTGTTGATTTTACTCAAAAAATTCCTATTCCTGTATATCAGCAACAAAAATCTCCTCCTGCGTCACCTACTCATTCGGATATGTATCATAACCAAGTCAATATTATTCATAAGAAAAATTATAAAAAGACTCATTTTACTCCTAATGTAGAATGGATAAAATCATATTATTTTGCCCCTTATAATAATACTAAAAGAGCTTATTTTCAAACATTTCCTCCTCAAACTAGAAATGCATTAAAAAAACAATATGAAAAATATATGAATCAAAAAAAAATTACAATTCCTTTTTTCTATTGGTTTTTCAAACTTAAAAAACAAAGAAAACAAATTATAACTTTAAGAGATAAAGAAAGACACCAATTAGCAATAAAACACTCAGAAAATATTCAAAAAAGAATTTTAACAATAACTTCAGAATTAGGTTCACAACCACCCTTAAATAATCATCAATTTAATTTTGACAATAATTTAATTTCTGCATCACCCTTCAAAACTCCAAGAACCAAAGATGAACAAAGTCCCATAATTTACAAGGATATTAGACAAGTTCAACAACAATTAAATTATACAAATCATTCTCTTCAACATTTAAGTCAACAAACAATAAAAATTTCTAATTTTTTATTTTCTTCTGCCCTGGGAGGGAAGATAGGAGAAACAGAAACATTAACATCAAAATCTTCAAAAATTTCCTCAACTTTATCATCGTCATCATCTTCTTCCAAATCTTTAGAACAACCTTTTATTATTCTTATAAATGCTGCAAAATCAAATATTCAATTAGTCACACTAACAGAAACAATGTTAAAAGAAATACAAATTAGATTAGATAAACTCAATATTAATGGTATTAATCAAAATAAGAATCAAATTCAAACTATAACAAAAGGAAAATAAAAAATAAATAAAATAGAAGAACAATTCAAAATGTCTCCTGATTCAATAGAAAAACCCCTTGCAACAGTCAATGCAATTTCTAATAATTTTGTAAGTAGAAAAAATTATTATTCAAAACCCTCTTTTCCTGATGTTCAATTAGAAGAAAGAAATTATCAATTAGCTGCTAGTTATGATGGTAGTAGTTTTCATGAATGGAATATAGATGGAATGAGTGAACATCAAATAATTAATTTACTTCATGAAATGATGATGGCTGCTAATGCCTATAGAATCAAAACTAGTAATTTTGACTTTCATGTTGCTGACGCCTTAGTAATAGGATTCACTAGTTTACTTAAAGATTGGTGGGATCATTATTTAAGTCAAAATGATAGAGAATACATATTAAATGCAAAAAAAAATAGTCAAAGAAGAAGGAACATCGGTCCAATCTTATGAAGAAGATGTTGTCAATATATTAATATTTGCAATAACAAAACATTTGATAGGAGATCCAATTTATTTTCAAGAAAGAACTTCTAAAATCCTTAATAATCTTAGATGTCTAACACTTCAAGATTTCAAGTGGTATAAAGATATGTTTTTGGTCAAAGTTATGACAAGACATGATTGTGGAAGTCATTATGGGAAAGAAAAATTTATATCTGGTTTACCCACTTTATTTGCAGAAAAGGTTAGACAAAGAATAAGAAATATTTATAATGGTAGAATTCCTTATGAGTCATTAATATACGGAGAACTAATTACTTTTGTCAATAATGAAGGTTTAGCTCTTTGTACAGATCTTAAATTAAAGAGTCAAATGAAAAAAGAAAAACAAGACAGTAAAAAAGAATTAGGAAAATTTTGTTCATATTATGGTTATGATACAATAGTTGCTCCTTCAAAAAGAAAAAATAAATAAAATAAAATAAAAGGTAAAAAACCATACAGAGAGTCAAAATTTCAAAAGAAGTTTGTAAAATCTACTCCTAATAAATCAAAATCTTCAAATAAAACAACTTTAAAAAAGAAAACACCAACATGTTATAAATGTGGAAAAGTAGGATATTACTCAAGAAATTGTCAATTAGAAAACAAGATCAATTCATTAGAAATAAGTGATAAACTTAAAAATTTAATGATAGGATTAATGATTGATAAAGAAAATGAAGAATCAAGTGAAAATTATGACTCAGAAGAAGATAATCAAATACTGATAACACAAGAAATATCAAGTGAAAAGTCGAGTCTAGAAGAAGAATCAGATAATAAAAAAGATTATGATGGTATTTGTGCATGCTCATATAAATCAATAAATGTGATTTCAAAATATTCAAAACCTCATTTTAATCTTATTATTCGAAATTATGTGTCTCTCATAAACTCAATATATTTTCAATTTTGGTATGATAAAGACAAAAACATTAGGTATTTGTTTTATTCTTCAAAAGAAATACTAAAATTTGAATTTCCTTTACAGATGGAGCAAGAAAGCATTACATTTGGGAAATTTACTCTTCCAGTAATTCCTAAAAGTAATCTATCGTTTAGGATTCATAAAGATATAAAAGAAGTAGACATATCACAAAAATGCATTTTAGACAATCTCTAGAATGCAAAAAGTGATATTCAAAAGTTGGAAGTTTTAAATGCCTTATTTTTTTTATTTTAAACAGTTAAATGATAAATTAGAAAGTTTTTCTAACACTTCAAGTTCTGATAGACATTGCATCCTAATGGATATAGATCTTGAAAATTTCATTTGTAAGAAAAAAACAAAAGAATCTAAGGTTATATTTTCAAAATCTTTTCAAAATGAATTTCAAAAGGAATTTCCAAATCAAAATGAAGTTCTAAAACTTTATGATGAAAGCCAAGAATTTCAAATTTCCAGATTTTCATTTTTCAAGCAAAAGATTTTGGATCTTCCTCAAAACCTTAGACAGATGATCAATGAAAAGGCTTAAGCCACAGGGGAAGCAAAGCAAGAGCATATCATGCAATTTCTTGCTGACTGTAGCACTTTTGGAATTACTATTCAAGGGATGAGCTTCACTTGGATTTCTCATTATGACAACACTTACAATGATTGTCCAAAGATTGATCCCTTGTGTAAGGAAATTTCATTATAAAGGAATGACTGTAAGTGTGCTCTTACTTACAGTATTTGCAAAGTCAATATTGACCTAGACAATTACAAACCAATAATCATTAAGTTCAACAATGAGTCAATAGAACTAACTCTTTCTCTTCTCATGAATTATGGAGTTCTTTATCAATTGGGTTTGAAAGAAAATTAGCAGTCTGTATTTTAAATGCCTTCATCAGAGATTTCAAATCAGTTGAACTCATTATAGAAAGCAAACCTCCTGAATGGTCGAATGATGGAGGAGTTTACCTTGCTCAACACATCATCCTTCTCAAGGCCAATCAAAGAAAACATCAATTGTTTGGTACAGAGAGCCCTTGGCCCTGTACTAAATTTAGCCTCAAAAAACAAATCAGACATTGGAGATCAAGAATGATTTCAAGAAATTTTGATTCTGAGATTTATAGTTCTTCTAACTATAATCTCATTGTTGAAGACAATATTCAAAAAATCATTTCTTCAACTAATTTTCCAGAAGTCCCTCTTCTTTTCTAGACTCAATTTACTTATCTTGTTGATAAGTACAAAAGGAATATGTTCTTGAAAAAGAAGCCCGACAAACTTTTGAAAAATACCTCTTAGAAATGCTCAGTTAAGAGATATCAAGAATCTTTTGTACATTTGTATTTGTCTAGTAAAAAAAAAAAAAATATGAATAGTGTTTTTTTTCACCATGACTCAAAAATAACCAAATGACTCAAATGCAACGTGATGGAAAAGAAAAGAAAGAAAGGAGACAAGAAGAATAAACATTCTGCAGACTTCATTCATTCTCTTGCACGTGGAAGTGGATTAAAAAATTTTCAAAATTGAAGACTCAAAACTTCTCTTCAAGTTTGAATCCTCGCCTATAAATAGAGCTGCAAAATTCATCAACAGATAGAGGGGAGAAGAGAGTTTGGAAAGAGCTTGAGATAGTGAGAAATTGAGAGTATAAAAATTTTCTCTCATGTAATTTTCCTCCTTTAGTCTGTTGTATTCATCACTCTAAGTCATCCCTCTGCTGTCAACCGGCTTGTATTCATCAACTCTCTATAATCAAGGTATATTTTCAGATTCAAATATTTGTGTTTTTATGTTTAAATTTCTGCAATAAATTAGACAGAATTAAACATTAAATATTTCTGTTTTTATGCTTGAAGATCATTAGACAGAATTAATTATTGCATTAATTAAATTTTTATTTATTTATTCATTAAAGAAGGACTGCATAGTTGAACTGGGGCTATATATTATTTTTAAAAATATGAATTTTCATTTTTTTGATACCCACTTGGAGGTTGACATGTGAGCAATTGTTATACACCACATGACTATGATATCATACAAGAAAGAGAGAGTGGATCATCTTGGTTGGGTTGGAAATCCTAAAGCCCAGGCCAACCCCAGGTCAAAAAGCCCATTGATCAATCAAAGGGAGCTCATGGGCCTGGACCCAACCTAGGCCACTTTCAAAAATGGGTTATTTGATTAAAAAGTTATCCAAAACCCAATTTTGGAAATTTAATCTTCAATCATTTTTGGTCTTATTTTGACAAAAATGTTTTCACTCCTTGCTCTAAAAATAACTATTTTTTTAAACCTACATGTAAATACTTGAAATGGTAAAAGACATTTATGTAAAAAAATTATTTTTAAATAAAAATATAAAATAGGTTAGGTTTATAGATTAATTTGAGGATTATTTCATCATTTTTAACCAATTAATTTTTGAAAAATTTAGGCTTTATGGGACTCGAACCTACCTTTGAAAGGTAAAAATTGGCCATCAAGCTAGTTTTTCCTACTTATAATATATTTTTATTAATTTTTATACATATTCTCTCTAGATTATTAAGAAAAAATATTAAAAAACAATTTTATTTTATTTGACTTATTACTAAAAATCTATAAAAAAAAAAAAGTCTTGTGACATGAATTGTATTTCATAGATTTTTTTCATTGCAAATAACTAAGATGTTATCACTACCCTTATTTCTATACAAAAATATGACATGAAACAATCAACCATATCATATTAGAACATTCCAAATGTGAGAATGAGGTTTGAATTGAAACAAATAACTAAGATCGTATGAGGCTCTTAGGTTATTTGCCCATGAAACCAACTCAAGAAAAAAGGGGCTGAGGGGGTTGGAGATGTGCAAATGAGCTAAAACCAATTTTTTTTGTATTCCTCACTTCTTAAACTTAAATCTAACCAAGTTTTGGAATTTTTGGAGGTCACTTTCTCAAGAAACCAACTAAAAGAAGAAGAGTGAAGCCCCCAACACAAAGCGCACCACCCTACACTTGCCTCCCTTTTTCTCCAAAGAGCTCTTGTTTTATAGCCCACAAGGGCAACAAGCTCTATGGTGATACCCTGTGGTCTTTAAGTGGTGCCCCTTCGCGTTAAACTTGAAGAAATGGGCTAAGTTTACCTGTTTTAACCCATTCCAACCACCTTTAGATCTTCCACTTGCATAGGAGATGCTTTCACATGGCTAGAGACTTGAGCTGGTTTGGGAAACTATAAAAGCAAGGATTTTCAGCCATCTTGGGTTTGAATCTTCTTCTTTGGGGGGAAAGTTCTTGATCATTCTTGAAGTCAACCTTGGGAGAGGAGATTTTGGAACCACATTCAATTTTACGTTTTCTTTATATTCTTGTTCTTATTTAGATTATTTTCCTTATCTTGAATTCAATTTCTTTAAAGTGTCATTGAATATTTTTTGTTATCATTGATTTATGCAATTTTATATTTGATTTTAGTATTCAAATGTTCAATTTCTTGTTTCCCTTTCCATTCTTTCTTTGAGTTAATATTCTTTCGATGTCAATAAGTAATTGGTTAGATTGAGAAAATGAGCCCTAGAGCATTCCTTTACTCCATTGGAATGACTTTTTGTCAATGAGGTCTTCATAGTTCAATATTGTTATAGATATATAAATATTAATATATATGTATGTGTAAATCCCTGAAGGATTTTAAATGTCTCAAGAAAATAATTAAAAATCTCAAACGTGTGAAATTCTTTAAGAATTTAAAATGCTCGAAATAAATTATTTAAAATCTCATAGCATGTACAAAATTAATTTATAACAATTCTTGTATTGATGAAAACAATTTGAACACATGTAGTGTAACTATCTCATTGAATATTTATGATAGGAATGATATATGAATAATCCTATTTGTCAATACAATTGGATTTGTGATGATTGCAGTGTATGTGAATGAGTTGAATCTTGTTGGGGCTATTGGAGAGCTCATAAGGACAATTGACTATTTGAAAAAAGAATTTTCAATGAAAAAAATCTATGAAATACAATTTTGTCTCAACTTACGAGTCAGTGTCTAAAAAAAACAGAAGTCTTGAACTAATTTCATATAGATAAATCATATCTTCTAAATTCTCTAATTGTAGTTCGTTCACCAAAAGTAAAAAAGAACTCATTTCGTCTTAAAGAAGATAATGAAGTTATACTTGGCCTAGCAGTACCATAGCTTAGTATCATAGGTGCACTTATGTACCTTGTAAATTGTACATGATTAGATATAACATTTTTTATCAACTTGCTTACAAGATATAGTTTCACACCAACTCAAAAACATTAGAATAATGTCCAACATGTACCAAGACATTTTCATGGAACAATTGACATGAGTTTATTTTATTCGAAAGGATCATAGTTTTAGTTACTTAGAGATGCAAATGTTGGCTATCTTTCATATTCTCATAAAGTTCAATATCAAATAGGATATATATTTACCTATGGTAGTACAACAATATCGTGGAAATAAGTTGAACAAACAATGGTAGTCACTTCTTCAAAACATTAAGAGATAATTAACAATTTATGAAGTAAGTCATTGTAGACCCTCAATTTTGTCCCTTTAGCACATGTCTTTAAAATTCATTTCCAGTGCTCCACGGTAGTTCCTTGGTGGCCCATTACTACTCGTACAACTTACCTTTTTCTGAGTCACCTCGGAGATTTTGGTTGAGGGATTATCTGACCCCTTGTTGTGATCCTTGGCAACCCTATTTTAGACTTAGGCACTTTCCTAAACGCCTTAGGCCCACTTAAACACTTCATTAGGCTTAGTTCACTTAAGCCCATTTAAGCACTTTTAAACCCACTTTTTATATGACTTGCATGATTGCATGGCCTACATGACTTGTGTGGCTTGCATGACTTTCTTTATTATTTTCATTTTATTTTATTTTATTTTATTTTATTTTATTATATTATAAGTTTTCTAACTCAGATTTCTTGGCTTATCTTTGGTATGAGGAAAAGGGCAACCATTTTTTTTTGGAAGGCGAATCACCATAATTTTGAAAAATGGGAGATTTTATTTTTAGAGGGACAACACATATACTTCTTCCATGTGGAGATCGACTACAAGAAGGAAAGAAAGGAAAGAAAGAGAAGAAAGGGAGAAGGAGAGGATTCTTTTGATTGTGACGGGTGGAAAGGTGTAGAAGAGCAGGAAAAGGGAGATTGCAGCTAGGAATCTGCCAGATACGCTTCTTGTTCTTTTTTTATTTTTTTTGGTATTCCCGTTTACATTCCACTCGAGATTCTCTGGCTATTTTCGAGAAGTTATTCTTGTTGATTGGAATGGACATTGAGGGCCACTTATTTACGTTGTTGAATCGAAATTTCCTTCAAGTTTGCTCTATTATGATTGTGTTCTTGATTTCTTAGATTCTTTCTACAAATAGCTGAAACAGAGATTTATGGCTGAGCTTTAATGTTTGTGAAATCTTGATATAATCTGAACTAAGTTTGTCTTAATGTGTTCAATTCTTCAAGCCATTTTGAAAAGCATAAAATGTGACTTATTCTGATTACCCACCCATCATCTTCCTTTTCCCTGTTTTTTTTCTTTCTTTCTTGGTTTCTTTTTCTACGCTTTTGTATCTACGTTTCTTCCTCTTCTTTACTTTGGTGTTCTCGGTTATGGAGACCATGAGTATTCCAAGAAAGGTCGAAACTTTATAAAGACTATAGAATGTGGGTTGCTTGTGGGGTTTGGCATATGGTTGCAGTCTGTTGAGTCAGATTGGGTATTTCTTCTTCAAGGCAAGAAAGTTGTTAAACCGGGTTCCGGATGTGATTTAGTTGGATACAACAGTTGCTTCTATTTCTGGAGTTCTCTGTTCATGGTATTCTGGGCTGGAATTCTAGTAAGCTTTTTTTTTTTTCTTGTCTCAACAGTGGCAATGCCTTCGATCAAAACTACTGTCATGGAGGGATAATATTGCAAATATCATTAGTACTATTCAAGCCAACATGATATGCGAAGATGGCTCCCATATAATGCAAGAGGTCGTATTGACTATCATCCACGAAACCACACAAAGCCCATCTCGTTTTTAATCAGATTAAATGTCACACACTGGTGGTTTGGGACCATATGATCCCGGATTTGTCACAAAAGAGACCATCCGGTTGAAACAGTTCACGTGTATACCCGTATGCATCACCAAGGAATGATCAAGAATATTTTGACTCATATATTTCTTTCCAAGGCCAGTGCTCGAGTCTCCGATATCGTGTCTAGTCGAAAGATTCATGTTCGTGCTCTGAAACTCAGGTTTCAGTTGTTTCTTTTAGTTCCCAATGCTCTGATTTATATGCATGCAGTGTGTGGTTAAATTGAGAGGGCAATGATAATTATGCTTGGGTTAAGTAAGTTAACTGACGAATCTACGGAAAGCTTTAATAAGGATTACCCACAGAAAGAATTCATTAAGGAACTTTGTGTAATTAAGAGATCATAACGGTTTTCAAGCGGTTCTGTTGCTGATAAAGAAGATCCTTCACTGATTTTGAAGCATCATGGAGCTCTGGAAGATACTTGCCATGCCAAGCGGAGGAAAGAATTTGATTTTGTTACCAGTTTGCTTCTTGTATCTTGCGGAACACCTTTTGTTTTTAGTGACACATCACCAGGGATACGTCCTCACAACTAAAGCTTTGGTGGTTGAATGGCATATTTTCCAACAGGGTAAGACCATTCGGAGTGCCAATTCACTGACTGATGAGGGTGCATTCGAGAAGGCTGTGGATGTATTTGACATATTTTCTGAGAATTTGAGCCATCTAGACAAGGGTATTTGTGTTTCAACTCTGAGAATTTTGTGTTACTATGAACCTCTGAATGGTGAAACAAGTATTCAGCCAGTTGAGAAGAAAATGCAAACTAAAGTTTCTCCTACTTTTTATGCAGAAATACAGCGCAATAATGTTCTTCACATCCTCTTCTCCATCGAAGATACACCTCTTTCAATTTCTACCAGTAGGAAAGTCAATCTATCTATCTTTAAAATATAGGGGGACCTCTCTATTGCTAGGATTTGTGAAGCATATATACCAGTTCTTTTGAATAGGATTATTGGCATTTTCCATAACCGATTTAGTTATTTATAGGATTTATTGCAAGCAAGAGAATTCATTGATAACTTGCTCCCCTTTTATGAAAGAAAACTCATAATTCTGATGCATGTGTGGAAGCTTTGCAAGTTACTCGAGATATTATACAAGTTTCAAGGAGTGAAACTTCTCCAAAAAAAAAATTTCGAATGCTGTTTATTCTCTTCTAATTTCCGCTAGGACTGGATATGCATTTGGCTATTTGTGATCTTCTTGGTGTTCTTGTTGAAACCGACCCTTCGGTACTCTGTGGCAAGTCTTATAAGTGAATTGAATGTGACCCCTGTTATGGAAATGGATGGCCTAGATTATGACACCATAGTTCATGCTTATGAAAAGATTAGCATGGAGTTCTTTTATATACTATCCCAGAGAATCAGGCACTGGTTATTTTGTCGCATTGTGTATATGATATGTCATCCAATGAACTGACCTTAAGGCATAGTGCTTATAGGTTATTGGTCTCTTTGTTGAATTCTCCGTCCAAACTCTTAAACTTGAAGTGAAGAGTGACCGTGAAATGTCTGAAGCAATAGTAACATCCATACCTGATGGATATTGGACTGAAGCATGCATTCAGCGCATGATAAACAAATTCCTTTTGGAATTGGCAGTATGTTGGGCATAGAGTTTGGTAAGAGAGTTTCTGAAACTGTTGAGGTGGCTCTCTATATTTGATTGAATGCGAGACATCATAAGAATGTTGTAGGGGATCAGAATGCTGCAATTCTGGGTAGATGGGCAACTTTAATGATGGACAATATGAAGCTGCTGCACAACTTCATTCTCAAGCTCAGCAGATTAGTGTAGTTCTATATCCTAAAGATGCTACAGAAAGTGGAAAGCTTTTGTGACTAAAGCAACATTTTTTCCTATGCAATGCCTCACTTCAAGACATCATTTTCAGATTCGAGGAGAAGATGCTTTTTTTTTTTTTTGTGGGGACTGCCATCATTGATTTGAATACCAAATGCAGGGATATGGATCAAGTTGTGAAGGAATTTTTGTGAATGCCAATCTACAATGTAGTTTCCCAGACTATCATCATCTCTGGTTTTGTTCAGAAGGATGACGACACCAATTATTAAATGAGATATGCAGTGAAAGAGGTAACAATGGGGATGGTGATCCTTGTCATGATAAGGGTTTTGAAGGTCATGATGTTGGGAATTGTCCCAAATTCCTAATTAGTT
>JAJJMF010030035.1:0-24391 GCA_022058775.1 Vitis hybrid cultivar | reverse complement strand
AATATTCCTTTTTGTAAAGAATATTGTATAGAATATTTCTAGGTTGATATATTATTGTAATATTAGACTTCCTTATAGAATAAGGAAGGTTGTTAGAAATATCTCTATAAATATTCTAGGTCATGAGGGGAAAAAGTTATGAGATGGGGATGGACCTATAGAGACTATACGAGGTGGATAGAGATGTGAGGAAGAACAGGAGGTACTTGGTGGAGCGAGAGGGCTCGTAGTAAGGTATGGATACAAGGAGTGGGGAAACATGGGATGTTTCGGGAACCCAATAGTTGTATCTGGTTCTATCATTTGTAATATTCTCTATTGTATAGTGGAATTATTCTCTCTCATCCGTGGACGTAGGCATGGTTGGCCGAACCACGTAAATACTGTCTTGTGCGTGTGATTGTTTTTTTTTTTTTTTGCATGTGTTTTCTCTAATTTTTTGTTTTTCACGGGTTGGGAATTCGGTTTAATTCCATACAACTGGTATCAGAGCCTAGGGTTAGGTTTGAGTGGGAGCAATGGCAGAGGATGCAGGAAAGGCGTCTGGAATAGAAAAGTTTGATGGCACAGACTTTGCGTATTGGAGGATGCAGATTGAAAATTATCTCTATGGGAGAAAATTGCATCTGCCTCTTTTGGGGACAAAACCTGAGAGTATGAAGGCTGAGGAATGGGCGCTTCTTGACAGACAGGTTCTAGGAGTTATTAGGTTAACTCTGTCTAGGTCTGTTGCACACAATATTGTAAAGGAGAAGACCACAATAGATCTGATGAAGGCTTTGTCTGATATGTATGAAAAGCCATCCGCAAACAATAAGGTGCATCTGATGAAGAAATTGTTCAATTTGAAGATGGCGGAGAATGCATCAGTAGCACAACATCTGAATGAATTTAATACAATCACAAATCAATTGTCGTCTGTAGAAATTGATTTTGATGATGAGATTCGTGCTCTGATCGTCTTGGCTTCTTTGCCAAACAGTTGGGAGGTAATGAGGATGGCAGTAAGCAATTCTACGGGAAAGGAAAAGTTCAAGTACAATGATATACGAGATTTAATTCTGGCTGAGGAGATTCGCCGAAAAGATGCAGGTGAAACCTCGGGATTTGGTTCTGACCTAAACCTTGAGACAAGAGGCAGAGGTAATAATAGAAATTCAAATCAGGGTAGATCAAATTTCAGAAATTCTAATCGGAACAGAAGCAAATCTAGATCAGGCTAACAAGTACAATGCTGGAATTATGGGAAAACAGGTCACTTTAAAAGGCAATGCAAAAGCCCTAAGAAGAATAATGAAGATGATTCTGCTAATGTTGTAACAGAAGAGGTACAGGATGCATTACTTCTTGCAGTAGACAGTCCACTTGATGATTGGGTTTTGGATTCAGGAGCTTCGTTTCATACCACTCCACACCGAGAAATCATACAAAATTATGTTGCAGATGATTTTGGTAAGGTGTATTTGGCTGATGGTTCAGCCTTGGATGTTGTGGGTTTGGGAGATGTCCGGATATCATTGCCCAATGGGTCTATTTGGTTACTGGAGAAGGTTCGACATATTCCTGACCTGAGAAGGAATCTGATTTCTGTTGGACAACTTGATGATGAAGGACATGCAATACTATTTGTTGGTGGTACTTGGAAGGTTACAAAGGGAGCTAGGGTATTGGCTCGTGGAAAGAAGACTGGCACTCTGTATATAACCTCATGTCCAAGAGACACAATTGTAGTTGCTGATGCAAGTACTGATACAAGCCTATGGCACCGCAGACTTGGTCACATGAGTGAGAAAGGGATGAAGATGTTGTTGTCAAAAGGAAAACTACCAGAATTGAAGTCCATTGATTTTGACATGTGTGAAAGTTGCATTTTAGGAAAGCAAAAAAAAGTGAGCTTCTTGAAAATTGGCAGGACACCGAAGGCTGAAAAATTGGTATCAGAGCTTGGGTTGAAGATTTCTGGAAGAGTAAAAGATCACAAAGCACACAAGATGAAAACAAAAGGAATTTTCACTGAAGGTGGAGTCGATTGCTCTTTCGTGGTGATATGATACAAAAAGGTCTGTGTCATGGAGAGATTGAAGATTAACTTCATGTAATTTGGTCCAAGGTGGAGATTGTTGGGAATTGTCCCAAATTCCTAATTAGTAAATATTCCTTTTTGTAAAGAATATTGTATAGAATATTTCTAGGTTGATATATTATTGTAATATTAGACTTCCTTATAGAATAAGGAAGGTTGTTAGAAATATCTCTATAAATATTCTAGGTCATGAGGGGAAAAAGTTATGAGATGGAGATGGGCCTATAAAGACTATACGAGGTGGATAGAGATGTGAGGAAGAACGGGAGGTACCTGGTGGAGCGAGAGGGCTCGTAGTAAGGTATGGATACAAGGAGTGGGGAAACATGGGATGTTTCGGGAACCCAATAGTTGTATCTGGTTCTATCCTCTGTAATATTCTCTATTGTATAGTGGAATTATTCTCTCTCATCCGTGGACGTAGGCATGGTTGGCCGAATCACGTTAAAACCTCGTGTACCGTATGTGTGATTGTTTTATCTTTGTGTTCTTGAACTAACGTCGTTGGTATCAAAGCTTTTGCTGGCACAACACATGATTCATGCTTCAAATGCTCAGAAGTATGCGATAGTTTTGAAGTGAACCAGAAGTCATTGCCAAAGAGAAAAGGTAAAGGTTCCAGAGTTAAGCATGCAAGCGACAAGAGCTTATTTCAAATCATCTATGTTATTATCGGTTCTCCGTTAATTCACGTTCTGTTTCATATTTTCAAAAGAGCAAGTGCACGTGGCTGCCCTATTAGAAAGAACTTTGCAGCAACACCTTACCCTAGAGCAGAGACTGGTATAAGAAAGCAAGGTCTTATTGCCTCACTTCTTCCTACTTATGAAGATGGATTATGCCTACTCCTATAAAGAGCAATTCTAAACAGAACAGGAACCTGTGTTCGGATCTCTTCCAAAACAGAGTCCCTTGTTTGGCGCGCTCTGAGGCTTTTCTTCCTTAATAGAGAGCAGGATATATCAGCATTTCTACTAGTTGATTTGGGAATAGTCAAGTATCCAACTTATAATTGCATAAATTCAGAACATATCTTCCCAGGCTTGAATGATTTACTTATTTATGAAGAGACCATTGAAAACGATGCTAACCTGGGTGGACAGATTCAAGCAATTCCGACCTGACCAGGCCTGAAACGTTCAGTGAGGGTTGGTTGGTAGAAGTGACAGTAATGGAGGACATTTAAATAACCAAGCATCAGGACTTGTTCAAGAAGCTGATGCGTTAAAACCTGAAAGACAGCGAATCCAACTGGCTCGTACACTCTACCAAGATGTCGGTATATATCCCTTGGACGTCCCATTCAGTGCAGTTGAAGCACATACTGAAATGAATCTATTGAATGAACATGTAATGAGTGCATTATCAAGGAAAACAGTCCTACTTATGACCCACCAAGTTGATTTTATTCCTGTTTTGGTTCTGTTTTGTTAATGTCAGATGGGAAGATCCTACATGCGGCACCTTATCATCAGTTGTTGACGTCAAGCCAAGAATTTCAGGACTTTGTGATTGCACACTAACAGACTGCTGATTCTGAAAGGCTTACAGAGGTTACTCTACCTTGTAGATGTGAAAACCTCTACAGGAGAGATCAAAAGAACTCATCTTCAGAAAGAGTTTAATGCATCTGGATGTGATCAATTAATCAAGCAAGAAGAGAGAGAAATAGGAAATCCAGACTTTAAGCCCTACATGTTGTATCTAAATCAAAATAAGCAATTCTGGCTCTTCCCCACAGAGAGGGATGAAGGTCACGGGAGTCCAGAAGATGATGATGATGGTTCTGAGTATGAAAGTGATGACATAGATGGTTCAGATGCTGGAAGCAATCTTTACAAGGATGAAGATGACAGTTCAGGAATTTATTGGGAAGTCAGACTGAATAGATTGGACTTGCTATCATGTTGAACTCATGAAGTTTGATATGGAGATTCAGCTACAGTTCTAGGTCCAGCAAAGGCCATTGTTCAAATTAAACCTTTTGGAGTGGAAGTCCATTGCATTGCCATAGATTATGAGAATATGATAAGCATAACAGGCTTAAGGCCTGGAAACACTGCCATAGATTCAAGATGGAATAGGCCAAATTGTTATTCAAGCACTAACTACTCAAGAAAATCTTGACAGCTCCAAAAGACATCAGTAACGAGCAGATCATCCAACTTTGCGCCTTTCATGTGATGGTCCTGATTCATAGAACAGAGAAGAAGCCTATTGAGAAGGAACCTTCAAGAGGAACGAGAGGATGGTGGAGCTTGGTGTCTTCTTGGCAGCCACTCTCGAAAGTTCAGAGATGTAGGATCCATCAGAAAGTCTCTAGCTTACTACTCATTTGCCTTCACACATGCGACTAAGTTGTTGAATCCTTTTGACTGAGGGTTAATTTTTTATTATGGACAATTTGATATGCCTGAAGAATGAGGAGTCATCAGAGGAACTGGACATCTGAAAATCAATTAGGACACGAGCACTCAGTTGAAGAAAATTATATGTGACCAAGTTGACGATAGAAGCAAAACTCAGATGTTAATTACACTCAAACGACCTCATAACATTCTCTGAACTTGAATTAGAAGAAATGTTGGGAGACGTCAGTCGGAGTGCACCAAGTTCTTGCTCAGGTTGTGAAGAATTTCATTTCAGCAATCTACAGAAGCATCCTCAGGCAACCTAAGTAATTCAATCTCAAAAGCAGCCTAGACACTAATCCAGCTTAGCCACCTTGCCACACATCATACTCCTTCTAATGTTTCTTTTTCTTCTTTTTGTGATCTTATACGTCTTAAATCTAGATTTCAAAACCATTTTCCGTCAAAATAACTCTATTTTTCTTTAAGCTTCTTTAGGAGTTTCTAGGCTTAAAATCCAGATTCAACAAAACTTTTGTTGTCATTTTCCTTCCGGCATGCGTTTTCACTATTTTGTTTGATTTTCGGATATTTTCATGGTTTTCTCGATTTTCAACAAGCATGAACAAACTTCATGATTCCAAACAATGAAATTCATAGAATCAACTCATGCAAAATCAATCAGGGCTTTGGTGGGGGCCCGACATCCATGATGTTTTCTTCAACACTTTTTGTTTGATATTGTGCTTTCTCTTTGTGGTATATGTGAGATTATTTTGAATCTATTATTTAGCTAACCTTGTTTTCCATAAAGGCGTTTAGCTTGCTACCCAGGTACGCTCTCTCCCTCACTCACTTTCAAAAATTCTATAGAGATGTATGCTATTGAAGATCATATCCATGTTCAATATAATCCTTGGGTGCTTTAATATATAAGCTTCATTGTGCGATTATCTATGATAAAATGCATATTAGGTGATATATTATCTAAACTAACCATTGATGTTTTATGATAGCGCTTAAGAAGTGGTTCAGGTACGCACCCTAACTCTTCTTTATTGTGGTTTGATCTTGTTTGACATGTTATTTTTTGTGATCACCTTAGTCAACCTAGGTACCCTTAGTTAATCAATTAATTGCCACATCTCCCTCAACTTAGTCAGTAGAGACCTTCATAGGGCTTAAAGGGGTGTTACCTCTTAGAGGTACCTTCCCAATAAGTAACCTGATCCCCGGACCTAGACTTAGGTTTCCCAAAGACATGTTTTTTCCAAAACTATGGAGTCATTTTTTTAGGGTTTTTCTTTCTTGTTTTATTTTCCCTTTAAAATAAAAATAAAATAGGTGGCGACTCCAACTTTTCTAAAATTAATTTTTCACAAATAAAAAGCGAGTCTCGCCGATCGAGTGGGGACACATGTGAAAAATGCGAGTCCACAGTCATGAGAGTATATGACTAAGGTTGATAATCCAACATGTTAGAGAATCATGATGACTATCCTTCATTAAAGATAATCTGACCTAGTTATATGAATATAATACTTTTTGTAATGCGTAACCTAAAGGAGGATTTATAAAGGATGACAAAAACTAAGTATATCTTTCTCAAATTCTTCTGTGCTCATGAGATTCAAGAGAATGGTTAAATTGATGTTCAACAAATCCAATTATATGATAATCTGGCATATTTATTCACAAAAGCATTATCATTTACTACTTTAAAAAAGTTAAGATAAAACATTGAAATGCAGCAATTGAGGGATCTATAAATTGAAGCATTGAAGAAAGTATAATCATGTTCACATCATGATGAAGCTATAAGTATGAGTATAATGCACTATTTTTAACTTCGTTTAAGTTGTCCCACAAAGTTTTAATGTCAATGCTTTTAACGACACAATCTTGATAATCAAATCATTTAAAGAATATTACATTAATTTTTCTTCATAAAGATACTTCCTATTAATTTTTTTTCCTCTTAATAAGGATTTAATGAGACATATTCTTATGATCATCCAAGGGAGAGAGTTATGAAATAAGGGGTTTACTACGAGAATTGTTAAGATGAATGATCCTTTGTTCCTTGATATATCTTAAATATTACTGTTAACCTCTTCTCAACTTTCTATAAAAAATGGAGACCTGCTAATAGAACCAACACGTAGATTATTCCCACTATTTCTCTTTCCATTTCTTCTCTTTTACGATGCAAAATAAATTATAAACCTTTCTCAATAAATAGACAATTTTTTGTGCTCTAAATGTAATTATTTAAAAAAATATTTTATGATAAACATTTAAATCATGAAAAGTGTTAAAAAGAAAAAAAACATATATATACAAGAGAAGAATTTTTATTTAATTCATCATAGAAAATAAAAAATTTAAATACATTAATTTTTTTAAATATTTATATATTTTTAAATCTCATCTCTTATATAAATGAGAAAAAGTGATATAAATTTAAAATTTAAAATATAAAAATTGTTCTTTTCTTGGAAGAAGAATTTTTTAAAATAAAATGTTTTGTTTAAAGAGTAACCAATTTTCCACATAAATGTTTTTAACTATTTTAAGTATTTATAATATGTTTTAAAAGAAATAGTTGTTTTTATATGAAAATAAACGAGTGTATTTTTGTACTATTTCAAATATTTATAATATATATATTTTTAAAAAATAAAATTATTTTTACATGAAAATAATAAAGGTATTTTAATGAAAATGAGGTAAAAAAAAATTGAAGGGTTAAATTAATAAGGCGTAGGACTTCTCCTAGAAGCTTAGATTGATTAATTAAAAATTAATAAAATAGAATCGAATCACGTATTGCTCCTCTCATGAGAGAATCAAGGGAGTGAGAGCTCACAGATCTGGATCGTTCATCTCAGGTAAGCTTCTACTACTGCTCAGATCTCAATTCACCTTTCCTTATCGTCTGTTTGGTTGCCGAGAAATGCAGCAACATAGAACAAATTAGACCTTCCAATTTTAGATTTTTCCTTATTTGTTTCCCGGAATAGGAAAATTTCACTTCCCTGACACTCATACCGCTGTACTTTGAGGTAAGGTTCTCATTTCTAGGCTGATTTAAGGATTCTTAAACGTCCAAGCTTTTCTTAGTGTCCGAACGGAGGGTTGTGTTTGGGATTTAGGTCTTTATGCAGGGATTTGAATTCGAGGTGCTGTACAGTTATTTTCTGCGCGATTTGGTTGGGGTTTTCGGTTTTGGGTTGTTCGCTTGTCTGAGACAGTGATTCCCTCATTTTGTGTTAAGGGTTGCTTGGTTGATTAGAAAACGAAGGAGAAGAGAGAATCTCGAGTGTATATTGTTTGATTTCTCAAAAATGTAAACCTGCGCATCAAAGTCGAATGGTTGCTTAAGCAAAGGGAGATTTTATCATCTCAGGTCCTCGACAATGAAAATCTAGGATTTGGAATTTTCTTTTCTCGCCCAAAATTTGCTTAGCAGCCAAGCAAGGAGTTGATGTCTTTTGTTGGCTACAATGATTGCTTTTGGACGTTTTCTGGATTTCTTGCGGAAATGATCGATTTAGGCTTGTTTGGAAGACCTCACTTTTGATATATTTGTGGATAACTTCGCGTGTGTGTGTGTTTTCTTTAGTTATTTTGTTTGCTTGAATTCTCATCCATATTTTTTGGTTAACATTCTCTTGATTCACGGAGCTCGTTTGCTTGAATTTGACTCATATTTATGTCTATTTTGAAAGATAAAATATACCATTAACATAATTAATTAATTAATAACTTACTATAGTTGTTTGTTGTCACTTTCATGTTCTTTAATTCCAATCTTGGGCTCTCTCCCTTAGCTATTTGGCAGTTTAATGCTCCTGTCTGAATTCATTGTCATTTTTTCGTCTTTTAATTATGTGATATTTGTCAGCCTGCTAATTGCAATTTCTCTTATTTGGCATTAATTATACTAGAGTATATATTAGTGGTATTATTTGAGAACAGTGTAGGAGAGATTATATGCCACTCTTCCCCCCCTCCCCCCCCCTAATTTATATTATTATTGCTATTATCATTATAACATTCTGTACCACAATTTTGCTATATATTAATCATTGTTCAGGCTATTAATTTGATCTATTGGCTGAGCATATATGGTTCCATACATTTTCTTTTTTATAGTATTTTTTTCTTCTTTTTTAAAATCAATGCTTGGTTTTCTAGCTCAAGAGTATTGAAGAACCATGTCAAGGAGGCCAGTAAGTTCAGCTCGACGGTTTGCTGATGGCGGAGGCATTCCATTCATGGGATCATTGCATTCCAGATCACGCTCATCACCTTTGCTATCTATTGGGCTTGTGGTTTTGGTACTTCTCATCTAAAATTTTAGTCTCCTTTTTACTTCTCTCCTTTGCCATCATTGCTGCTAGTGGTATTCAACAAGCACCTGTTATCCTTTCTAGGAATAATGAGCATATATGGCTGGAGCCTTGTTTTCCCTGTTTCAAGTGGATGGCTTTAGCAAACACTGGGTCTTGAACACAGTTACACAAATGGATGTATTTTTAATAAGAAAAACACTGACCAAATTGTTTTTTGAAAATTTTCAGGGCGCAATCCTTCTTATTGTCTATGCTTATAGCGGTTCAGGTCTGTATTCCGGGTTTTTAACTTGATATTTCTTGTCTATTGTGAATGAAAGAACTAAGTTCTGTTTTCTACTTATCTGGCCCACATTTTGCTAGTAGATCCTTTCCTTATCTTGTGCCATCTTGGGTGAATAGTAGATGTTATTCTCTAGTTTCAATAATATTTTTCATAACATTTTGTATGATTAAAATATGGGGTTATTTGCCTTTTCTTGCCATGCATTTTGAACTTTATTTTTTTATGACAGGTGGATCCATCAGTGACAAAGAGGCTTTAAGTAAAGTTGAAGGTAAAGTTATTTGATATTTTCATGTCCTACTAAATTTCATGCTTCCAGTATTATTTTACAAATTGAAGATGGTTTTCAAGTACATTGTTGCATGTGAGATTGTCTTGTTTGTTAATTCATATTTAATGGTTTCAGTTATTGAGTTGCTGACAGTAGACTGTTACTTCTATAAGTTAGCATGCATGTTTTATATACAGGACCTGTGGAACTCCATAATGCACATCTGACCCTTCTTAAAATGTAAGAACCAAAATCTGCAAAGCCTTATCGCAACTATTTCAGTTGGCTTTATGGAAGTAAGATCTAGGGGGTTGATTTATTTTTTGATTTTATTATTATCATTATTATTTTTCTGACTAACAGCCAAGTAGCCAACCTGGTGTGAATCCTCTATGAATTTATGCCAAATTCCTAGAGCCCATTTTGGTGGTGGGTGAGGAATAGGGCTAATACTAGTTGGCAAGAGGGCAACCTACATTAAACTCATCCAATCTAGAAGTACCTGAAGAAGTCAGGTTAGACAGAATCTCTTCATGGAACCACTCCTGAGATTCTCCACATTTGATTATGAGATTCTCTGCTTAATGATGTTGCACTCTTTGGCATCTAATAACTTAAACAGGGTCTTCAGCTAATAAGAAATCAAATTAAAGAAACACTATTCGATCAGATTATAAATTGCCATTTTTCTTGTAATTTTTATAATGATGATTTGCATTTGAATTTATTTGATTTTACAGAGATACTTGGATTGTGTCCATGAAGGATCTGATTTTTTTTTAGTTTAGTTTTATACTAGCGTAAACATGTAACTGATGAGGCAGGTGGAAATTAGGCATGCATGGAGTTCTTGGTACAAGTACTTGTTCAATCATTTGTATGAACTGCCTCTGAGATTGGCAGGAAAGTGCATTTTTAACTTTCTGAATGTGGATATTTCATGCTCTCCTAAATTTCTTTCAAGAAATTTTTTAGCTGTACTAGTTATGATTTTTTGTATAGTATTGGTGGTGTGCAAGTTTGTTAGATGGAGTAACTTTCCCCAATCTAAAGATCACTTGAATATGCAGGTGGTGTTTCATGCACATTAGAAGTTCAGAGAGCTTTACCTATTCTAAAGAAAGTATATGGTGACAGCATGCATAAGATACTGCATGTGGGGCCTTACACTTGTTCGGTGGTCTCTAAATTGTTAAAAGAAGAGGATACCGAGGCCTGGGGTGTGGAACCTTATGACATAGATGATGCTGATGCCAACTGCAAAAGTCTTGTGCGCAAAGGCATTGTGCGTGTGGCTGATATCAAATTTCCTTTACCCTATCGAGCAAAATCGTTTTCTCTTGTCATTATGTCAGATGCATCAGATTACTTGTCTCCAAAATACCTTAACAGGACTCTTCCAGAACTGGCTAGGGTATCTGCAGAAGGTCTTGTTATTTTTGCTGGTAAACCCCTTAAACATTTTGTGTTCTTTCATCATATAGAAAAGAATTTCATGTTAGTTATAATTGTATAGACACCAAATCAGATCTCATGTGGTAAAGGGTTGGGGTGAGTTTATGGGAGGTTCCCAGGTTCAAGTCCCAATGGGGCTGAAAAAAGAAAAAAAGAAAAACCTGATGACAACCAGAAATTAACCTGGTCATTAGGTCTGGTTTGATGAATTCAGTTTAACCAACTGACACAAGGTTTACTGGTGGTGTTAGCTGATATCTTAATCAGTTGGAATGTCAGGAAAATCCCGCAGATGCCTTTCTTTTCATTCTTCCCATTCTGTCTCCTGGTCAATTTAATTTTTGGTATTGTCAGCATCTCTTTCTCTCTCTACTGACCTGAATATTTTGACAATAGCCTTGGTCAAGTTGTTAGTATGCGTTTCCTCGTGTTGGAAGTAAACTAAGCTTATGGTCTGTCATAGTGAAATATTCAATTCAATCAACTGGTGTTACTGTTGTGGGTTAGTTATGAGTTTATTTTGCTGGTGTTCACATTTCTTGGGGAAGAATTCTTGTGTTTCCAGTTGATGGGATATTCTACAAAATTCTCACCAGTGAACTACAACCACTTTGAGCTATGAATCTGCAGTTTGAATGTCTACCCAATTAATGCTTCTGAAAATGATCAAATAAATTGCTGCAGAATTTATTTCCATCAGTTGCTCATGTGATTTTCCCCCTTTTTATTTTCTCAAAAACAAATGTCATCTCCTCAAACTTTTGCTGATTTTTCATTTGGTTATGTAGGTTATCCAGGTCAGCATAGGGCTAAAGTTGCAGAGCTTTCCAAATTTGGCCGCCCAGTAAGTAACTATTTTTTTGGGTGTTTCTCCCTGTTCTTTACTAGTTGAGCAGTATTATTCAGTAACTTGGTTTGATGTGAAATGCACCATATATTGTTGCAATGTTGACTTCAATATCTTGTGCTTTACCTGCCATATGCATTACCTTCAGATTGTTTGGACTTGTCATTCAATGAATTGTACTTCTCTAATTGGAGAATGTTGATGCAATTTGAGATTAGTATACAGCCTTTATGGGTTGATGGAGCTCAAGCATCCTGAAACCTGTTCAGCTTGATCCCCTTCCTTTGATTCTCCGGTTGGCAACAACCAAACAATGATACCCCTTCCAGGGGCCTGAGCATCTGGCCTCTTGCTCAGGTACTTATCATCAGAAAGATGATCTATGAAATGGTTCAAGAGAAATCCGATCACCCTCATGTTTGTGTTCCTAATATTTTTTGGAGTAGTGCGTGTTATATGCAATGCCTGGGGAGCTCACCCATGTTTTTAGTTAGACTTAGGTCAGCTCTGCTGAACTAACCTAATGCCATCTAATTAGGTTGGCAATATTTTGAAAATAAAAAAAAACATAAGTAAAAAATCAAGGAGAAAAGAATTTGGTCTTAGAAAAATGATTAAAGAAAATGACCTATGCAAGTTTTGTTAGACAGTGAGCATATTATAGATCTATTATCTGTGGAAAACTTTCCCTGTAGCTGATTGGCATGCTGACTTGTAGAAGTGTCTACTTTTATTTACTCAAAACAATGTGCTTAAGAATAGGAAATATAATTGCTATATTACATGGACAGGTTCCAGTGTCAGGCACTGGTGTGTCTTAACATCAGAGCTATCTAATTCATAGTTTTTGGGACTCATGGACATGGCTAAGGAATTGAGCTGCTCCCTTTCATTTTATCTCATAGGCCAAATTGAAGTGTCCAAGGCATAACCAACACGAGTTTAAGGTTACTTCAAATGAAATTAGAATTTTTTTTTTTTTTTAAATTTGTTGGACATAGCAGCTAGTTATGTATTTTACCAACAGTCACGTTAAACGCATATCCCATGCTCAGACTTTTCTTATTATTTTAAGCTTGAACTGTATTTCTTTCTATGAAATCAAAATCAAACATGAGATTACTATATATTCTCAATGTCATAGCTTCTCAAACTTGTCCTGATTTCTAGATTTTGGGTAATCTTTAGGGTTTCGCACCTCATGCCTGGTTAGACAACATCATCACTATCATCCTTGCCCACATATCATGGCAGTTCTTGAAAATAGGAAATCATAAAAGCATAAACAAGGGTAGAATGCATTTAGTAAATGACAACTTTCATATTTTCTGCAGACTTCTCTTCATTTTGATGGCCTTTTTTGCATGCTTGTGTTTTTATTGCTGCTAAGAAAACTTCAGTGACTTAAAACAAATGACAATGTGGAACATTTTTCTGTGAAGGCAAAATTGCGGAGTTCATCTTGGTGGATAAGGTTTTTTGTTCAAACCAGCTTAGAAGAGAATGAAGCCGCGACAAAGAAGTTTGAACAGACTTCAATGAAGAGGTCTTACAAGCCAGCATGCCAAGTTTTCCACCTCAAGTCAAACCACTGATAATGTGAGCTCCGCATCTCGACTCCTTTAGCTTCTCAGTGAACATGCCAAGCATTCTCATCTCGCATAAGGGAAAGCATATTTTAGCGGAACTTGTATTGGCCTTAATTTGTAATGCATTCATAAGACTGTAAATACTTCTGATTGAAATTTATTTTTGTTGGGGAAGTAAGTTCTTGTGAACTGGCCTCTTTAAATGTATTCTTTGTAAGTTAGGTGGTTGTTTCCCAGTGCTGCTGCTGCTTGTAATTCCCATCATAGTTCTGACGAATATGAAACAAACTATAACTATTTTTGTATGACATATTTATGGCACTGTGTCTCACAGATATATTTCACCGTTGGATGTCTCTTCCTGCCCTGCCAGGTTGGAGAAAGTACCTGGAGTCGGTCTGAATGGACGGGCCCATTTGATTGTAAGTTTTGAAGCTTCAACTGTTGCTAACACATTTATAGGAATCATCAGCTTCATTGTTACCATTTTTTACTGCTAGGAATTGAAATTTTCTGCCATATTACGATTTCGCTATATGTACCTGTTATTAGATCATCGGTGTTACGGAGCATGTGAATCCTTGTGAATTTACTAAATTATCATCTGATGGAACCTATCCTTCTGATCTCTAGACCTTTTTTTATTGATAGATAATTTATTTTTTAGCATGGATCCAAAATTTTTCTTGTTTGGTTTTGCTCTTTTCTTTCTTTATGATAATCGAGGAACCTTCAATGGTAAAACCTTTAGGCTATGTTTGGTTCCCGGAAAGTACAAAGGAAAGAAAAAAAATGCTAAGGAAAATGATTTTCTCATGTTTGGTTGTCCTATGAAAAATATCAAAGAAAATCAAATATAATTAAAACTAATTAAAAACTTATATATTTTTAAATTATTTAATCTTTATATTGATGAGTTAAAATAAATAAAATGAGTTTGAAGTAACAAAAAAAATAATTTATCAACTTTTAATCTATTTTTTTATTTTCCTTCACTTTTTCTTTCCTTCTATTTTTCCTTTGTATTTTCTTTCCCTTGCATTTTCCCTCAAATTTTCATGGAACCAAACATAGCTTTAGGATTCTTTATGGGGCCCAAACCTATAGGTGTGGATCATCTCATAATAACCAATATTGAGTAAATTTAACTTATTATCGATGACAAGATTCCAATCTAAGACCAATCTCTCTCTAGAATTGGGTGTGATTTTGGTTTTGGATTAGGATGGTATAAAAATGAGTCTCCTAGTAAAAGAGGTGGTGGAAAAGCACATTTATAAACCAAAATTAATATAAAAAATTTTTATAATCTAATTTTTATCATCATATTTTAATTTTTTTTATAAAATATTTGGTTAAAAGGGATGAAATAATCATGAAATCATAAATCTAATCTTTTCCCAATTTTTTCCTAAGTTTTTTCTTAAAATTTAACTCATTTTTTTATATAAATGTCTTTTATTATTTCATGTATTTACATGTAAGTTTTTAAAAAAGATTATTTTCCTTTTCGTCCAAATGAGGTAAAAAAAAAATGGATGGTTAAATTTCAAAAATTGGGTTTTCAAAAACCCTTCTAATCAAATAACCGAAATTTTATTTTTATATGAACATAAAATATATGTTATTTATTTTGCTCTTCAATTTCTCATATATTAAATAAAAAAAATTGTTAGTATTACGGTTTGCCATGTGGCGGTAGAAATAGTCATTGACGGGGCAGTATCATTTAGCATTTTACTTCATTTTATTTTTTACTATATATGTTACAACAAATTGCATAAGAAGTAATTATTTTTTATTAAATTAATTAATCATAACTAATATAACTATATTTAATTAGGCGTTGTTTGTTTTTTTGGCTTTTTACTTAATGCAATTTCTTTTTAAAATTTAGGTTGTTCGTTTTTTTAATTTTTAATGACTTATTACTAAATTTTTAAAAATTTTTGGCTAAATGAAAAAAGCCAAAGGTGGCGTTTGTTTTTTTGGCTTAATTCTAAATAGAACTTTTTTTTTAACTTAATACTAAATAATGCTTAATAGCATTAAGCATTAAGTTGTTTGTTTTTTTTTAAATTTTATTTCTATTAAGTATTAAGCTGTTTGTTTTTTTATATGCTGAAAACCAATATCTTAATATTTTAATGTATTAAAAAAATATAATTTAAATTATTTCTAAAAAGTTCAAAATAATAAAATTGTTATAATAAATAATTTATCATTATCATTCTTACAAAAAATAATTAATATATTTATTTTTTATATAATTAAAATAAAATATTTAAACTTAATAATATGAAAAATAATGAATTGATAAAACCTAAATCAAATTAAAGAAAAAACATAACAATTCAAGTACATATTTTCAAATATCCGAAGACATCACATTTTATAATAATATCTAAACATTGCATTTCTTACAATGGTAAAAAGCTAAAAATGACAAGTTAACTAAACACTTGAAAGAGTTCATTTGCAATTTGGTTTCGGAACTGTTGCATGAATTCTTGATCAGATGCTGCAAAAAAACTGCTTGTAGTTGAGTTTTGATTTTGATTTGCATTGTCACTTTCCAATTCCACTTCATTGTCATATTCAGAAAATAATCTATCCGCAACTGAGATTTGTCGAAGAAAATTGTGAATGGAGAAGCATGTCATGACAATTTTTGTTTGAGTAGTAAACGAATAAGGTGTCATTCTCTTCAATATTGGAAAACGCGCCTTAACAACACCAAAAGCACGTTCAATGACATTTCTCAATCTTGCATAACATTGGTTGAATATCTCCTCTTTTCCTACAGCTTTACCACCACTACGAAAATCACTCAACCAATAACGCACATTATGATATGGTGCCATAAAACCTCGAGTGTGTGTGTATGCTGCATCTACTAAATAATATTTTTCTTAAAAAAAAAAAAAGGATTGAGTTGATTATTATAATGAATAAATACAAATTATATTAAATAAAATATTTACCTGATGGGGGCATTGGAAAATTATGTTGTGGGTTACGGATAGTTTCTGTCAAGACTCTTGAATCATGAGCTGTTCCTTCCCATCCAACAACAACAAACCTAAATATCATGTCAAAATCACAAACTGCCATAACATTTTGAAAACATTCTCCTCTCCCACGACCTCGATAAGGTACTTGTTGATTAGTGGGAATACATGCATGAATAAGAGTTCCATCAATTGCACCAACAACATCCTACATGGTAATAATTCTTTAAAATATAAATAATTATTTTTATATGAGAATAATACAAATATGATATGAATAATTAGAAATAAAAAATAATATACCTTAAAAATTTGTCTTAGCCGATGATTGGAGATACCATTTGAACTATCATTGAATGATGGAGGAGTAATCATCTCTTTTGAGAAATTCACCATGGCCACTAAAACCTCATGGAAGTATTTGTGAATTGTTTGACTTGAGTGTTGGAATCTATTCTTAATCAATCGATTCCGAAGATTATGACTAATAGTCATAAGAAACATGGTCATTTTCTCTTCAACATTCAAATGTTTACTGTCAACAAGCCATCCTTTTTCTCGAAACATGTGACATAGAGAAATAAATCCATGTTTTTCCATCCGCATTAGTTCATAACATGTGCTAGATGAACCATTTAAAAGCTCTTGAATGAAAAGTGAACCTGTAAATGATGAAGTAGAGACTCGTTCCTTATCAATGAATGAGTCACTTAATAATTTGAGCAACAACACAACCAATCTTCTTTTTAAAACTCTTGTCACTTCTAACTTTGTGTCTTCATCTTCGCTTGATGATGATGAACTTGAACTATTTGAGTGATGTGAAAGATTCTCCATAAGAATATCTATTATAAAAAAACAATAGTTATGAAATAAAGGCATAACAATATAATCAAATAGTTATAACAATGTATGAGTAATAAATATCCAAAACAAATATCCATAAAATGTAGAGAGAAAGTCTTATAATTGGAAAAGTTTAAATGTATCAAATATCCAAAACAAACAAACCAAATGTACCAAATTAAAATCATCATATAAGTCATATACCCTATGCATTCCACAAATCTAAAACAAATATTTAAAAAGTTATTTTCGCAAGCTTTGAATCCATCCCATTCGCTCTTCGTCACTTTCCATCTCCATCCACACCTCTCTGTACTCTTTCTTCTTGCAAAATGCATTAATTGCTACATAGTATCATGGATCCTCATAAGTCAAGAGCCTCTTCAAAATCTTCATGCATTCTTTGACTGAGGGTCCTTCAAAATTCTCCAACACATTCACTATTCTATTCATTTCTTCTTGAGTTTGCTCTTTCTTTCCTTTCTTCTGTTTTTGCTTAGAACCTTCTGCTTCATCATTAGTATTTCTTGGCAAATCCTCATCTTCTTCTAAACTAATTGAAGTTTCGCTAGGCATAGATGTAGAATGTGTTGATGATTCCTCAGCCCCAGAAGCTATCACTCCTCCAGAGCTCCAATTTTTAGACCCAGTAGCTAACACTCCTCCAAACAATGCCTCTAATTCTTCCACATTTGCTAATGGTTTAAAACGGAATTGTTAGTTGTTCTGAATGTGAGGATCCTCCCTGCAAAAATATTATAGTTTAAATTGATATGGCTCCATGGCAATATTTCCTTCGTTCTTTATCTAATATTATGTGCTAGCTCACCTTGCTTTGATTGTTGACAGTAGATTGTATTCCCTATTATTTTTCTGTACGAAGTGGCACCCTTATTGTATTACATGTTTTTCTAGTGGTTTTCTTGGTGGATTTTTCTGTGTTTGAAGTATCTATTTGAGTAAGGTGCAAAAGGTGTGTGCAAACCAATGTACCAACCCAACCTGATAAAGGTGAGTCAAGTCAGGTTTTTATCATAGATTGGTGGATTCTAGATAGAAAAATTAGATCCAAACTTAGGAGAGCCTGATTTTATGTTGATAGATAAACCAATTCTAATGTTGAACACAACTCACTGAACCAAACCTAATCCAGCTGTTTGTATGGAGCCCATTTCACCTTGGTACTCTATGTAAGGTCACAATTTTCATTAAATCACAGCTTAACATGTATTTAGTAAAATTTAAAAAAGATGGTCTTCCTCGTCTTCCCTGTTTTCACTTCACCTTAACCATAACATCCAAAGCACAGTTGAACTATCTCAACCAACAATCATCTAGCTTCTAATTGGCACTCTCTGTAACACCTGTGAATCAACATTCTCATTTCTGGTGGGCTTATCTCAAGCAAATTTTGTCTCACATGCACGTGCATTCTATGTCATAAAGGATGACTCGTCTTATCATCTTACATAATTTTCTCTTCATTCTAATAGACACAAGAGAAAAAATCAATAGGCACAGAGCTTCCAATCCCTACCAACCAAATGTCTATTCTTTCATATACACATTGATTAGTTCTTGACTCTGAAAAGTAAGAAAACACCCTAGGGCAGTTCAGTTTTGGCCTTTTGGCTTGATGCAGAAACTAGAAGCCAATTAATTTTTTTTTTAAACCCTCATGTGATATCAATGTGAATGAAAATCTTCAAGGAAACTCTTTTTCAGATGCAAAATTCCTATTATATTGAAGTGTCATGTGGAGTTTAACTTGTGATCTTTATGTGGAGAAGAATGTTTTATAATGGAAGACAATCACATTTATCATAAACTAACTGCTGAAATACCAATTGGGTAGCCAGTGGCAACAATTAGAAACTCATATTAGAATCTTATGCTCTGGCTCTCAAATTCAAGGAACCATTGACTATCAACAGTGGTAGAATTGGATAACATGATAACACTTATGCAAGTGCCCATGACCCACCCTCAGTGCATCATTCAAATTAAAACATGACTAATCTCTTATGGAGAAAGTTCATTCAGCAGCTATATAGTACATTATCAGGGTAAAATCCATTCTTCCATTTTGTGGCAAGGGGATGCAACTCCAACGAATAATGGAGAGAAAGAAGAATTAGTTACTGGATGATTAGAGGTATGCAACACTTGCATAGAAGGCATGATTCTAGAAACTTTCTGCATATTCTATTAAAGTCATGGACGATATCAGTACAAATGAAATTATAGAGGCCAAATACACTATGAAGCTCACAAACAAAATCCACAAAGAAATAGATGTAAAATGCAAACAACCCAATAATACAACAAAATGGATGAAAGGAATTAAAACATCACTAGCCTATGAAACCGCATGACAGTTTACATGCATGTCACACAAACAGTGCTCCAAAATATGTAGTCATGCAGGCTTTATTCTGTACCAGATTTAAGCCAAAGTGGACAATCTTCTCAATGATAATAGTTGGATAAGAAACTCCTATAATTGTGAAGAACTTGTTGCTAGTAATCTCTCACAAATTGGGGTCACTTACCTTCTAATGACTATGGTAGCTTTGTTACCCCACGGTTAATTCGATTCCTCCCATTCCCCTAATTTTCCCCTTAGAAGAGGTTTCAACCCCATGGACTAATTTCATGCACTATAACAACATATTGTGTTCCCCTGAGTAAACTCAGATACAAAGTTTGAAAAGGTATGCTAACCTTAAATCAGCTAAAATCTTCTTAATCTCTTCCTCAAATAGCTACAACCTGCATAACAGACCTTCCTTTAATAGAAAACAAACAGCTTAATACTTAATAGAAATAAAATTTAAAAAAAACAAACAACTTAATGCTTAATGCTATTAAGCATTATTTAGTATTAAGTTAAAAAGAAGTTCTATTTAGAATTAAGCCAAAAAAACAAACGCCACCTAAGTTTTTTATTATTTAATAAATAAGCATATATTATTATTTATTGATGTCTAATTAAATATTTTATAAAATATCCTACTCCTAATTATTTTCAAAATATAATTAATTAAGTTTAGTAAATAATGTTAATATTCTTATGAATAAAAATAATTTTATTTAATTTTTTATTAAAAATTATTATTAAATAAAATGACTAAATAATTTTTGCATCAAATAATAAAAGATGTAAATATGGAATAAAAATATTTTTCCAATTGAATTTTTATTAAATAAATATTTTTTAATTAATCTTAATTATCATTAATCAAAATCACTAAACAACATTAAATAAAAATCCATTATGTTTTTTTTTTTTTTTTTTTAACTTATCTTAATATTAAATAGAAAAATTGAATGTAGAATAAAAATTTGAAGCAGAATCATCTTAGAATTCTTCTTTTATCTTTTCAATCATTTTCCTTGTTTTATTAGTCTTGCGATGGACTATTAGTTCCCACTAACCAAACAGATGACAGCGTCAAGGACTGTGTGGGCTAACATGCGCTGGTTCTAGCTGCAGCATCCGCCATGCCCATCAGAGGTCACTCCCTCCATCATGCGAAGAAGAACGCTTCTCACTCCTCCTCCTGCTCCACCTCTCTGCTCTTCATCTCTCTCCTCTGCCTCGCCTCTCTCTTCCTCGTCTACTCTCTCTTCAAATCCTCTGTTTCTCCTCATAACCACCAAAACCTCCAATTCAAACGTAGCAATTCCTCTGGAACTCCGATCTTGGTTGAGCCGTGCGATTATTCGGATGGGATGTGGATCTATGATCCCAGTGTGAGATCTGCGCCTTATGATCACACATGTAAGGAGATTTTCAAAGGATGGAATTGCATTGCCAGTAATAAATCCAATGGTTTGGATATTATCAAGTGGCGTTGGAAGCCCAAAGGCTGTGACCTTCCTCGGTTTGATCCGGTTCGGTTTTTGGAGCGGTTCAGGAACACCAACGTTGGTACTCTCTCTCACTTGAAAAGCAAATTGCCTCTCTTTTGATTGCCTGGAAAATAAAAAAGGAAATTGTAGGTCAGTTTGCTAGCATAAATGGGAATTTGTTTCAAAAGAGAACGGAAAAATTGGTGATACGATTTCAAGAACTGTTTTTGAAAACATTTATATTTTTTTTTTCCTCTTTCTTTTCCATATGTTAACATGCATTGCTAGAAAACAATAAAAATGAATATGTTAATTGTTTTGGTCTTAAAAAATGTCAGAGCACCTGTAATTTTGAATGTTTGTGCTTTGCATTGTTTTGGTCAAGTGACTCACTTAAAGTAAGGTAGACAGTTGTTTTCTATTGAGCTGGGTTGACAGGCATTTCTCCTTTCTGTGGGGTTGCAGGATGAAGGTTATTAGACTTTAAATTATTGTTTCTTTTAGTTCCCTGTAGTTTCTTGTCAACGGAACATGTGGAGGAAATTGAGAAATTGAATACTGCTTGTTTGTGAAATATTTGGTTACAAGCTAGGGTCATGTGCAATTCAGCATAAACACCACAGTTTTGAAATAATCATGTAATGTGAAACCTTTGTTGAACCTGCCAATGAAATATGGGGTAAATTGGAGCTGATTGGCAAAAGGGTTTTGTCTTCCGATGATTTGCATTTATTAGGTTCAGACAAAATTTAGGAATGTCAGTTTTATGAGTTCTAACAACCTAAGACATAAAATACGTTGCAGAAGGGTTTCGAATTAGAAATGAGGCTGCACTATATTACTAAATTCAAATCAGCAAACTACTTCCTTCTAGTTCTTGGCAATTGAGTCTTTTTTCACCACCTCGATTCACTTTCTTTTTGGCCTTCATCTTGTCCATTTTCTGCACCAAGGCTTTCATATTCCAATTATGGATATTATGCCTGAAGCTCCTGCTGTGGGAACTCTCCATCGCTCTTGTTGATCTTACAGTTTATGTGTTTCTGGATTTTTATTAATTTAATTTGGTTTATTTTTAATTATATTTACTTGGATGTGTCATGCTTTTTATGGACATTATGATTTTTCAACAGTGCAGGCTTTGTTGGTGATTCCTTGAATAGGAATATGTTTGTTTCTCTGTTCTGCACTCTGAAGCGAGCGTCAAGTGAAGTGAAAAAGTGGCGTCCTGCTGGTGCTGATCGGGGGTTTACATTTCTTCAGTATAACTTTACTATTGCATATCATCGAACAAATCTTTTGGCGCGCTATGGTAGGTAAGCTGTGCTAACTGTAGTGCTTAGAGTAACTAATTGTTTTACTAAGGTTGTGTAATGTTATTGCTAAATACTTATTTTTCTCTTGTTTTTCTTTTTGCTTACTTTTCTGGTTGTGGGGCAAAATGGATTATTTGTATGTTCGATCTTCTTTTTGAAGCAGTTCTACTTTTATGAGATTCATTTCAAATGATGTTAACACAGACCAAATATGTAATGTTCATTTAGTAAACTGAAAATTGTTCATCAACTTTTTGTTCAAGAATGAGATTGCGACTAAGAATTGGATATCTGCATATGTCTGTGCTATAGAACTAACTACGAATTTGGATAGGTGAAAATGTGTGTGTGTGTGTGTGGTGGTTGTGGTCCTTGTATGATCCATCTAAACATAAGATTGTTGAAGTTACCAAAATAAATGCTGTCTGGGGGAAATGAAAACTGGAGGTGAGGGAGTGGGGGGAGGAGGGATGGGGAGAAGGGGTATAAAAATAGGGGCAAGTGACTGTGGTTTATTGGAGAATTTATCAGGAAACATGAGGATTCATCCATAGGAAGTTCATCTATCACAATATTCTTTCCTGTGTAGATATTATCCATTTTGGTTCCCTTAACCCTCATGTCTTTAAAATGTGACTACTCATTTTAGAGTGGTTGTCCTTTACACAGGAACTTGTCCCTCCCAAATAATGTGGGAGATCATAGTATCGAAGTAACGTGCGATGATTAGTAATAATGATAGAAAGTCTTGATTTTACGTCATCATCAACAAATTTGGGTTAGATGAGGGAGGGTGGTGTTCGAGAGTAGCAAGGGGAGACTATGGTGTGGGGGTGTGGAAAGCTATTAGACAAGAATGGGAGGGTATTCGTTGCAGATCTCGCTTTATTGTTGGGAATGGGAGAAAGGTCAAGTTTTGGAAGGACTTGTGGTGTAAAGACCAAACATTGAAAGAAGCATTCCCTAACCTATACCGGTTGGCGATAAACAAAGATGAGTGGGTGTCAAATGCTTGGGAGGGGAGTGGGGAGTTGGGTTGTTGGAATCCTCACTTCTCAAGGCATTTTAATGATTGGGAATTGGAAGAGGTGGAGAGCTTGTTCTGAAAATTGCATCCTTTGGTAGTGAGAAGAGAAGTGGAGGATGCTTTGAGTTGGAAAGAAAGTAGGGATGGCATTTTCTCTATTAGATCCCTCTACCGCTCCCTCATGAGGGCCTATAGTGACCCTTTTCCTTGGGGTCTTATTTGGAGGTCTTGGGCTCTTATGAGGGTGGGTTTTTTTTGCTTGGGAAGCGTCTTGGAAGAGAATTTTGACCATCAACTAGCTCAAAAAAGAGGGGATGGAATATGCCGAATAGGTGCTACTTGTGTAAAGAGAAAGAGGAAACTAGTGATCATTTAATCTTGTTTTGTAAAAAGGCTACAATGCTTTGGAGTTTGATTTTCTCCCTTTTTGGTGTGCAGTGGGTTTTTCATTCTTCAATTAAAAGGAATTTGCTTGGCATGGTGCCTTTGTGGGTAAGAGGAGGGAGAAGGCTTGGAGGGCTGCCCCTTTATGCTTAATGTGGACCTTATGGAAGGAAAGAAATGAAAGAGCATTCAGTGATATCGAACGGTTGAACCAAGCTTTAAAACATTCATTTTTGTATACTCTTGTAAATTGGGCTAGGGTGTTTATAGAGGATCATACTTTGTCTATGAATGACTTTATAGAATGGCTATATGTCTAGCTAGGGGAAAGGTTTTTTGTCTTCTTTGCCTAGCTCTTTTGGCATTCTGATTGTATACTTTGTGTGTACTGTTTTCACCATTTCTAGGCGCTTCTAATACAAGCTCTACTTACCTATAAAAAAAAAAAAAGTCCTGATTTTACGTGCTTCTCTCTGGATCATTAGTAAAGTTCCCATTTCTGTCTTGGTGGATTCCTTTCACGATAACACTTAGAAAACGGAAAACATGATGCTCCATGTTTACTATTTAACTGGCCTATTTCTATTTGACCATGCTTCTCAATGAAGCAACCGCTGAACATTATTTTGATTGTTTTGCTTTGTTCAAACCTATATCCTAAAAGGGTGGGCTTTGATTGACCCCTCTCTCTCTCTCTCTCTCTCTCTCTCTC